>WBNM01036833.1:681509-742741 GCA_013399055.1 Ramphastos sulfuratus | reverse complement strand
AACATTACCATTCTGTGATTCTATGATTCTTCAAATTTGGTCCAGTTTTGCAGAATGCTTTTGGAGAGCATTTCTTTTGGGAACAGACATTCAGCTTTTAAAACAGAATCACTTTCTGGCTTATAAGCTGCTTTGAGTAGTCTCTGCTGTGTTGCATAGTTGTGCCTGCAAGGGAGGGCCTGCTGTCTGCAACACAGTGTTTGTGCACTATGCATTGTTACCCAGTACAAATACAATCCAGAAAATAAAGCAGTGTGGCTTTTCATTGTGCTTGTCAGACCTCAGGATTTTTTATCTGGAGTGCCTAAAGTGAAGGCCACACACCACAGGCCTCAAGTTGTTGTGCCATCATTGCGTTTGCACGTAGAAATAGTTACCCACTGGAACAGGACCCAATGTAGGTGGGGAGCATATCCCAATGTGTAGCTGTTGGTGTATCCCGTAGGTAACCTTGGTAATCACACAAGAAGAGCAGAAAAACAGCACTTCAGGATAAGCTTTATCATTTCTGTCTGTAGCTAATTGTAAGGCAGGCAATTAAAGTTACAGCACCAAGTTATTAAATCCCATTAGATTTTAAAAAATACTAGGAAGGTTGGGGAGATGCTTCAGGTTTCCTGATCCTCAGTGAAAAATATTTTAGGGCAATTAAGGTTTAGGTATTTTTCTTTCAACTGTTTTTGAAAATCAGCCTCATTTTCTTAACTGTCAGAATCACACTGATACTAAGGTTATAAGCAATTTAGAAATCTTGTTCCATATATTTATAAAGCAGAATCTAATTGAATTTTTTATTTTTGCAACCTTTTTCCTTTTGCAACCATTCCTTGAGTTAAGTAAATATCCTGTAAGCAGAAAAAATTGTCTGCTTTATATTAATAAATAACTACATGAAGGGGAGGAAATAGGACATCAGGCCACACTTTTTTTCCCCCACTTTCATTCTGTGAAGAGCTTTTTCTCAGAAATGGAAAACTGTTCAAGTTCAGAAGTTTTCACAGAAATGTTTACAGAAAATATTATTCAGAAGCAAGAAATATGACTGACTATAGAAGTAATTTTGCCAGTTCAGGCACTAACAGCTACAACAGCATGGCAGTTCAGGGAAGACTAAGTTAGAGGACTAGTAGAAGGAAACTACTGACTGGTTTTAGAAAATGAGGGATGGAAAAAAGACTGCAAGGCATGAAAAAAGATGACTATAGTACAGAAAAGAGGCAAGCAAATAAGTGTTTTTCACTGGTGAACTCAGGACTGGCAATGAGCTCTTGAGCCAATGTCATTCTCATCTCAACTTGTTATCCATTTTTCAGCTTGAAGCTGCCATACGCAAAATGTTGTTAACCTCCAGCTTTTTATGCAGTGAGATGATAACATATGGTGGAGAGGGAAATTGTCTTGTCCTCTTATGCTCCCTTTTTGTGACATCCTTAGGAATACACAGGAAAGCATGAATCCAGAAGATGAAGTGGATGAGTTTCTTGGCCGTGCCATTGATGCCAGAAGTATTGACCGGTTACGCTCTGAGCATGTGCGCAAGTTCCTCTTAACATTTAGGGAGCCTGACTTGGAGAAAAAGGTGATGTTGCCTAAAATTCATTGCAGCCTGTCAGTCAGCCATGTTACTCCTGCCTAAAGTCAAGGTTTTATACCTATAGATAAAGCTTGTTTTCAGGTGGTCTGAAAAAAATCCATGCTTCATGGAAACCTTAATGTACATACCCCTAGAAAGTTGCAGTCATCTGAAGAGAGGAAGCACTGGTCAGGAAACCCAAGCCATTTCTCTCAAACTCACATAAATATCCAATGATGAACTGTGAAAGGAATCCAGAATAAGCCAAAGTTGTTTCTTTGAGGCATCTAAATTGAGATTGCAGTCACTCCTTATTTCCTTGAAATCACTGGAGATACTTCAGCCTGCCCAAGCTATGAATCACCTCTGGAGGATCTTTTCTCTGCCCTTTGTTTCCCCATAGAGCCTCAGGTACTGCTAGGATTCATTGGGATTTTGTGGTCATTTTGGGGAGCCCATTTTAAGCAACAGGTAGAGTTCTCTATCTCACAAATGTGAAGAGGGAGTAACAGACCCTAGAGACCCTGAACAGCTCATTACTTTTTGATTTTGTTTCACCTACCATTGTTGTGAGGCAAAGATCATTTTGATTTCTCTGTGTGATAGAGATGACATCAGCTCTAGACAGCTAAATTCAGTCAAGTCTAGAGGTACCTGGATGCTATAATTTAGGGTACTGTATAAAATAATGAGTTTAACTGCTCAAAGAAAGTTAATTATTTTTTCCTGTTTTTTATTCAAGTACAGATCCTTGGGATAATTGAGTAGTCTTCAAGTTAGACTTATTATTCAATGAGAAAAGTTTAAGTAGTGAGATTGCACTAATTATTTTATCTTTAAAAAACAGAACAAAACAAAACAAAAATAACCCCAAACCACAACCACCCTTTCAAGGACAGGGCCTACAACCTATTGCAAAAGCAGACCTTTGCAGGTTTTACAACTCTTCAGTGAATTGGTGTGGGGCCAGATAAAAGCTCAAGCATGTAATTCCCCCCCCATGCTCCTTCCCCTTAATTTTACTGCTGAAAGCTGCTAGGGAAATTAGTGGTTCACCTGTTCTGAGCACCTTTTATTTTGTGGTTCAAACATTGAGGCCATCTGTAGTGGGAACTGTGCCTCAAGCTAAATAAAGCATCTTTGGGAATCGGATGCAACTCCCATGTGACCGATATGTTGACAAGTAGTTGGAAGGAGCAGCTGTGTGAAAACCGCAGCGTCCTTGTGCTCTCGGCACAGCGAGCCAAGTCGTTGCACAAAATACAGCATTTTCTCATTAGCAGCATTGGTACCTTTTGGAGGAGACTTCCCAGGGAAGCAGTTTAGGTCTGACCACGGTGACCCAGAATCCCGGTCCCAGTTAATCGATTCCTGTTCCTCTTGTGCAAGGGCCAGATGGTGGATCCTGCCTCCAACCAGCTGTGTGGGTTTGTTCCTTGGCCTTCACATCTGTTCATGCCCATAGAGAAGGGTAGTTTGTAATGTTCACAGTATCACAGTATCACAGTATAGCAAGGTTGGAAGAGACCTCAAAGATCATCAAGTCCAACCCAAGTCCAATGTTAGCTGTTTCCTACCAGTGCTGCTTTCCAGGGACCTAAACAGAAACCAGTCCGATTTTGTGGAGAGAAGGAGAGAAGGCAGTCAGCCAAGTTCCCCACTAACATAACCCCGTTTGCATTTTTTTGCAGTACTCCAAGCAGGTGGATGACAGGTTCGGAGCCTATGTGGCTTGTGCCTCCCTAGTCTTCCTCTTCATCTGCTTCGTTCAAATCATAATCGTGCCACAGTGAGTACCTTTTCATGCCTTTGCTCCCATCTGCTCCCTTTGTCTATTCTGCCCTACTTTTTTTTTTCTTTTTTTTCTTTTTCTTTTTTTTCTTTTTGAGACTTTAGAGCACCAAAAGGAAGAAAAAAATCCTTAAATAATTCATGCTCAAGTGATGTGTGGTGCTTATTGTTCCCACTCGTTTCTAGTGCAGATTAAAACCTCCTCACTGGCATGTGAGGATTTGTTTTCCCAGTAATTTCTCTTGCCACTTACCTCCATCTTAGGAAATTCAGTTCAGCATGTTTATAAGCCTGTGGAAGACGAGTATCACTACGAGGAAGGATTGCCTACTAAGGCATAGTACTCATCCATAAGATGAGACTAGGCTGTCCTCTTATCTGAATGGAGTGGAACAGGGAGGTGAAAAACTTATCACAACCTCATTGTTCAGAGCACTAGGATCTCTGGGTCTGCTCCACATGACAGGCTAACTGCAGAGGTCCCAAGCTGATTGGAGCTTTGCAAACGTGGCACCCATCTACAAGAAGGACTGGAAGAAGGACCTAGGGAACTACAGAACTGTCTGTCTGACTTCTGTGCCATGGAAGATAATGAAGCAGATCATCTTCAGTGCCATTATACAGGACATGCAGGGCAACCAGATGATCAGGCACAGTCAGCATGGGTTCATGAAAGGCAGGTCTTGCTCAACAAAGTTGATTTTCTTATGTGACAAGGTGACCTACTTAGTTTATGAGGAAAAGGCTGTGGATGTTGTTTACCTGGCTTTAATAAAGCACTTGACACGGGCTACCACAGCATCCTCCTGGAGAAACTGGCTGCACATGGCTTGGATGGGTGTATACCTTGCTGGGCTAAAAACTGGCTGGATGGCTGGGCCTGAAAAGTAGTAATTAATGGAGTTAAATCCAATTGGCAGCTGGTCACAAGTGGTGTTCCCCAGGGCTCAGTTTTGGGGTCAGTTCTGTTTAATATCTTTATCAATGATCCGGATGGGGACTAAGTGCACCCTCAGTAAATTTGCAGATGACTCCAGAATGGGTGGGAGTGTTGATCTGCTCAAAGGTAGGAAGGTTCTGCAGAGGGATATGGACAGCCTGGATCAATAACCCAAGGTCAGTTGTATGAGGTTTAACAAGGTTACATGCCAGGCCGTGCACTTTAGTCACAACAACCCCAGGCAACAGTACAGGCTTGGGGCAGAGTGGCTGGAAAGCTGCCCAGCAGAAAAGGACCCAATGGTGCTGTCTGAACATGCACCAGCAGTGTGCTCAGGTTGCCAAGAAGGCCAACAGCATCCCAGCCTGCATCGGGAATAATATGGCCAGAAGGAGTAGGGAAGTAATCATGCCCTTGTACTCAGTGCTGGTGTGGCCACATCTTGAATACTGTATTCAGTTTTGGGCCCCTCACTTCAAGAAAGACATTGAAGTGCTGGAGTGTGTCCAGAGAAGGGCCACTAAGCCAGTGAAGGGTCTGGAGAGCAAGTCTTAAGAGGGGTGGCTGAGGGAACTGGGATTGTTTAGTCAGGTGAGGGGAGATCTCATTGCTCTCTGCCTGAAAGGAGGTTGCAGTGAGGTGGGGATTGGTCTTTTCTCCCTGGTGTCAAGTGAAAGAACAAGAGGAAATGGTTTCAAGTTGTGCCAAAGGAGGTTTATATTGGATATTAAGAAAAAAATATTTATTGAAAGAGTGGTCAGGCATTGAAAGGGGCTGCCCAAGTTGCTGGTGGAGTCACCTTCCCTGGAGGTGTTCAAACAATGTGTAGACATGGCACCTGGGGACATATTTTAATGGCACCAGTGGTGTTAGGTCAGTGGTTGGACTTGATGATCATAGAGGTTTTTCCCAACAGAAATTATTCTGATTCTGGAACTTCTTTGGCATTTATTTTTCTGCAGTGCAAGAAGAAAGGTAGAGAGGGAATTGAGTTGTGGCTGCTCCCTCCCTGGAGGTGTTCAAGGCCAGGTTGGATGAGGCCTTGAGTGACCTGTACTAGTGGGAGGTGTCCCTGCCTATGGCAGGGGGTTGGAACTAGATGATCCTTGAGGTCCCTTCCAACCTTACTATTCTATGATTCTATGCGTAAAGTTTGAGTAGCTCACTGCAGCTTTCGGGATTGCAGTCATTTCTTTCCCCAGCAAGAGTGGCATGAACTCCTTGGGGCTGTGTGACACAGTGCTCTCAGACCCTGCAATGAAATGCCTTGTCCAAAAGGCACAGTGTAACGATCTAGATCTTTTCCACCAGATTGCTCTGCAGAAATGATATTTCTCTCAAATAGTTCATAATTCTTTAAAGTTAAAGCACATTGGCATTTCCTGTGCTCTGGTTTAGTAGCAATAATGTATATCATTCACTGTGAATTGCTGTTTCAGAAATCAGTTTGGAGCTAGTAATTTTTAATCTGAAGAACAAGCTCTCAGAAGCTTTGAAAGTGATCCAAATTCTTCTTCACTGCAAGAAGACAAATAATTTTAAGAGAGCTCTAATATTATTTTATGCCGTCACACCTGCTTTCTACTTCTGTTCACACCACAGATCTTTTCACAGATTGATTCAGATTTGATATGTGGAAGGTCACAGAAACAATGCATAGTCTGATGTTTGAGGTCATTCACTCTCCCAAGCAAGCAGACGTTGGCGTCTGCTGACAGAAAGATTGGATCAGCAAAATAACAGCAGTATAAATGCTCTGTGTAAACAAATAGATCTGCTTTGGGAAACTGCAGGAGAAGCTGAAAGAGTCTCAGAATTGAAACTGGATCGATCCCAGCAATTAATTCATGGTTAATCGTGTCCCAGAATGTTCTTTGAGAGTAATTGATTGAGCAAGGGCTTACACTTTGGATCTCTAGGTATTACTGCTGTGACTTCCCACCTGAAGAGGCCCCTCTGCCTTTGTGTTGATCGTCAAACTCCCTAAGCAGCCACTAAGCTGTTCCCATAAACCCCAGTTTAACATTTAAATGACAAGTTCTCAATTTCTTTTCTGTGGCAACCATATGGCTGACTCCTTTGTGTTACACAGGAGCCACTCCCTTATGGCAGCATGGTGTAAATGTCACACTGCTCAGTCTTCTTCCCCACCACCCATAAGGTTGGTGCTTGGGGTTTTTGGTAAGTTCTTAGGCAGCCTGGCCTGCCCAAAAGAGGATTTGGTTCAAGAGTAAATAAAATTCCATGTTTTAATTGCAGGTCATACCTTCCTCCAACTTTTCATTTGTTTTTCCTTACATTTCAATTGCATAGCTTTGATCTTTCATTGAAGTTAACCATTCAGAAGCAACTGAAATCACAGGTGTATATGTGTCACTGTCAGAACTTCATGAAAGATACAACATGGAATTTGAATCTGAAAGTGGAGACAAAACGGCAGTGATAATTTATGGTGATAAAGTGAAATAGCTTTAATTTATGGTGATAAAGAGGAGTAGCTTTAATGAATTTCACAAAGGCTTGAACAGTGAATTAGCAAGTACAGCTATCTCATTAGTCTTGAGAGAACACAGAGACCATCTGACTTTGCTGTGATTGGCCTCAATGTCACATCACAAGGATACTTCCTTTAAATTATGAACAAGGCTGACTCCTGTGATGGGGCTGCTCCCGTCACACTGAGACCAATCACTGGGAAATTGTTGAGTATCTTTGTGATGAAAGCAGATGAAAATGTATAACATGGTGTTGGCCCTGGGTTCTTGCTTGTAATTCATAGCTGGGAGGAACAGGAACCTCTCAAAGCTGGCCAAGCTCAGGCTGTTTTCCCTGATCATTGTCATTCCACGGTTGCTTCCCCCTGGAACATGAGGCAGACCACGGAGGATGGTGCAGCACAGACGTTCCCTGTGCAGAGCAAGGATGGGTAGCTACTCCCATGGGGAGTATTCCCAATTGGCTGGACTGCAGTGCTCAGCACACTTTCCTTCTGGGGGTCTCCTGCCCACAACCAACTGACCTACCGTAACAAATTGTTTTATCAGTTCCTGTAGTGCAACGCAGTATTTGGCAGTCCCTCTGCTGCCACCCCAGATATGTTCTGGAGAGCAGAGCTGTAGCTGTTCTATATGGTGTGCATTTTTTAAAAAACCTAAATCTCCTTGATTTCAGCTCTACGTTTATGCTGGGGTTTTACTTGACCTGTTTCCTGATCCTGGCTACAGTGGTGTTTGTCTCGGTCATTTACTCCTGTGTAAAGGTGAGTACTGTGGTTTCCTTGTGGAGTCCTTTGCCTAAAATAACTGGATCAGCAATCTGTTTCTTCAGCTAACAGAGCATGTTTTGTTAGCCCTCCTTTCCACACTGTGTGATAAGAAAAAGCCTTTGATAAGACAAAAAGAACTGCAAACAGATGTTAGGGTTGGCATCTCTTTAGCTCAGTGAGAAGTAATGACTCTGTGGATCTGCATGTCTATGAAGTCCCCTGCAGGCACTCTCATATTGCTGTAAGAAGACACTTTCCAGTATGGAGCAAAACACTGACCATTCCTGGCCTCCCTACAAGCTTCCTGCAGAGCTGCCTCTGTACCAGCCCCTGCTGCATATGCGTGTTTGGGTAGGCAGATAATCAGAAGCAGAACATCATCAAGGAAAAATGTCCCTGGGGAAAATAAAAGTCATAAACATATAGAAGTCTATCAGCCTTTCTCAGCTGAATGTACAGAGCTTTCAGCGTTTGGTGAGCTCTTTCTTGTAACTGGTTTTGATTAGCAAAGAAATACATTGCGTGAAATCTGCAAGCATATGAATTCTTCTTGGGAGTCTGTTGTAAATTGGCAGTCAGTGTGTGGTGAAGGCTGATGTCTTCATCTTTTTCACTCAGAGGTACTTCTATTAAAATGTTACTGCTAGTTGATTGTATTTGCAGGTTTAGGAATCCTTCCAGTCTAGCAGTGTCTAAACATGGAATGTGTTCAGATTCAAGCTCCTTAGCCCAAGCTCAGCTTTGCTTCTCAGAACCTGCAATAAAATAGTTCAGTAGCATTATGTTCATCCTGCAGAAGTAACAGTGGGATAATGGATTGTGTCAGCCAGATGATGTACTGCACTTTAATTATCTTCTTTGTGCCATTTTCAACAGTTGAGTGTGGGTGCTCTTGACAGACTTGCACCTTTCGTGTGTTTTTGATTTTTGAAAGTTAGATGTGGAGAATTAAGCTTTGTCTTCTCATTTAATAAGAACTACAAACTGTTCCCAGTGAAAGAAGCTTCAGGCTATATTTGAACTTAACTCACTCACAGGGCTTCCCTTGGGCTTATGACAATTTTAAAGGGAGCCTAGTTTGTAAGCACGGCATCCTGTTGGTCCTGTTTGTTTACCAGCAATGAGAATTACAAGTTAGAAATAACAGTGCTAATAGGAAGGCTTCGGTCCCTTGAGCTGGGAAATGGTACCCAGACATGCCTGGTTATACTTGGTGTGTCCATTGTGTGTGAGGATGCTACTGTAGTTAGTTTGTGTATCAGCAGTTAGTGTGATTAGCAGTTAATTAAAAACTAATGTACACCGAGGTGAAAAGCTTTTCCTTTCCGGTCACAGCCATAAAGGGCTTGGAAACCTGGTGCAGAACTGTGATGGCATCTATTTACGCTGCAGTGCCTCCAGCAGCGATGTCACAGCACACTGCCAGCTGCGCAGAGGCACACCAACACACCAGCTGTACTGGCGCTGTGCAAATACCGGGGCAAGAGCTGTGGCGGACCCAGACTTCTGAAGCGTTTGAGCTAGCTGACTTGCAGCCTGACAGATTTCAAAGTGCACAGCTGTTTGCCACCTACTGGCTTTTATGGGCTTAGGTTGCTTCCATATCCTGACAGCAGCACTCATTTCTTCTGTTACCGATTAAAGGTTTTTGGCTTTTTGATTTGTTATTAATGACTGTCTAAAAAGTGTTTTTCAGTCCCCATGACTATAGGCAGATGTTCAGTCTTGCTTTCTCTTCCTGAATCTTCCAAATCCCTCTAGAATAACTCTGTTCACTGGTGCCTGCATCTGGTTTTTGGCTGGCTTTGCCTTAGTGCACAGGTCCTGGAAACACAAGGCATCAGAGGTGAGTCTGACCAACATCAGAGTTTAATGGGATTTTTTGGAACTCCTGGTATCTCTAAAAGTGAGTTGTCACTCTGTTGGCCCAGACTCACAAGGTGCTTATGTATAACATCCAGTATGACCTCCTGGACAAATACTGAAAACATCAGGCTTTCCATCTCCAGTACCTTTTCTGTTACCCCTATTTTAGTGCTCCAGAGTATCCTCTGCTGACAATACCTGATGATGAGATGGCTTGTTTAGGGGATGGGTACTTCTAGCTACCTGTCTGATGGCAGAGGTCCCTAGTAACTACAGCATGCTTCTGGCATTAAACATTTTGCTGTTTCAAGTCACAGTTTTTTAAGCAATGGGTTTACCCAGCCCGCGATTAAGTGATGTTGCTTTGTTTTGGTGCTCCTCATTGCTGCAGGAAGTATTTTCACACATGGGCACAAGGAAGTCACAGTCAAATCCTTTAGATGAAATTTTAAGAGACAGGATGTCAGCCCTGTTTGTTTTGTTTCAGGCTCAGATATGGGATAGGAGAGCATGTCTTTCACATACCAAGGGTTCATTCCACACAAAGTTGGGAAGCAGGTGTCCACCCCAGGGTATCAGTATAAGCATAATTTTTGCCTGCTTGCTGTGTTCTTTTCAATTCCTCTTCCCAGCTTTCATGCAAGATTTTCCTTCCCTGTTTTGGCTTTGACAGTGGCCAGCAGGCTCTTTCTGGACAGCTTGATCATGTTTTATTTTCTTTTGCTGTCATTATTATCTTTTGCTATAAAATGCTTCACAGACTAGAAGTTGATCCTGGAACTGCCAGCGCAGCCAGCTTGGCTTTCCAAGTTTCTTCAGCTGTAATAAACAAGAGAGTTCCAGTTCTTCTCTTTGATGCTTTCTGAAGACTTGGCCACTGTCAGATGGTGTTCCTTCCCAATAGAGTCTAAGGTCATGGGAAGCTTGGTCCCTTCACAAATACTGCACTGATAGACATCTGTTTTGCTACTAACTTATCAAGTTTGTGTTTCTTTTGAAAATCCTTAACTTCTGGTGTCTGCACTGCTGTGTGGACTCCAGCTTCTTGCATGTTCCTGTGAACATGTATGAGAGAAATTTCAAGTTATCCTTTATGAGAAAATTATTTTTTCTGTAGCTTTACATAGGTGCAGCTTGCCTACCTCTTTCTTTGCTAGTGTAGATGTTCCTAAAGGTTTCTTCCTCTCAAGCAGGGGAAAAAATGTCTCTGAAAACCATACTTTTTTAACAGACTAATAAATCACTGTGAAATATGTTACATAAGCAGATCTGCAACATCAAGTTGCCTGGAGATGTTGTCTTATACTCCAGAAGCATCTTAATGTACTTCAAAATGACTCAAAGGCTTTTATTACAAATTGAAAAATCAGATCTTAAAGACCTCATAGCTTTTTTTCATCTCACAACACTACAGCAATTATCTAAGTAGTTTTCCATGTCCACAATATATGTTAAGAAGACAAAAAAGAGAAATACTGCCCTTCTGTCTGTGATCAGCTCTTATTGCAAAGTATGGGGTTTATTTAGGGTATTTTTGTTGTGCAGATGGCTGGCGGTTGTGAATTATTTTCAGTGTAACACTAATACTTGTAGGGTTGCATTCTAAATTTGGACTTCTAATACAACAGTGCCCCACCTTCAACTTCTAAATTTGTTGGTACCTGCATGCTTTCAGAGCCTCTGTCTTCTGGGAGCCGCTGTCTTCCAGCAGCATTTATGCATTTCAATTCAGAATTAACTGGAGCCAACTGGACAATCCGATTTTCTTTTTCTCACTGTAGTTATTCTTCTTTATGTGGGGATTTTTAGAGGACTAATGAGTGACCTCACCCACATGTGGCAACCCAAACATGAATCTTGGCTGCCCAAGATGGTGGATTGTGTCTTTTCTTCTAGCCCCTCTCCTCAGTAGTCAATGTGCAAGCTTAGAGTTCCCATATCATCAGACCTTCCTTTGTCCTGTTCTGCACTCAGGCAAGATTTGAGTCTTACTAAAAGGAGTAAATGGTGTTGGATAGTGCAAACGAATGGCCTAAGCAAAAACAGTGCATCAGTTTTCACTGTGCTATAACATTTTCATGTTCTGCTTCTTTTCCTAGGACAGAAGTGGTTTGATTTTACTTAGGAACAGGGAAGGAAGTAATATTTTCTTTTTTTTTTCTTCTTTTGTGTTTTACCTCTGACTAGTAGATGTCTTTATGAAGGGCACACTGATAGAATGGAGCTGAATTGTCAGAGCTGAGTCAGGTCCACCATTTCTTTCATAGAAGCCCTCCAATCTGCAAATATTCCTCCTGGTCTCTGCCTTTGTGAAATGGGGAAATCATTACTCCTTCATGAATGTTGTTTGCAAGACAGAGGTTCTCAGATGTGTGGCATGGCTGTGCTGTTGCACTCTGTTGCAGTCCTGACCTCCTATGGCTTTTGGCATTTGTTTTCTCTTCAGGACTTTTTTCCATCTGTACTTGTTTACTGATCTAACATTTTCCTTAGTTTGCAAAGTAATGAGAACCAAGATTAATATAAAGAAAATGTGTTTTCATTAGAACATAAGTGTCGTCCACTGATAGCTTTGCTTGATATCTCAGGCTTGGTTCAAAGTCAGGCTTTTTTGGGATCATTGGCAGCAGGGTCTGAGCCAAGATCCACAACAAAGCACTCCTGAGTTTTATTTAGGTGCTTGATTTCCCAGAGATTACAGAAGGAGGTTAAGTTTGTGCATACCTTTGAGGAACTTGGCCTTGGGCCCTTAAACAAAGGGGTTGCAGGAAAACTTGTCCTGCTGTAATCTATTGAGAAAACTGTCTATGTGCAGTGCAAATCCTCCTTCTCCCTTCAAATCCTACAAAAGAGCAGAGGAAAGCCCCATGACATTTCCCACATCCCTGCACTGGTAGGGGTCTGCTAGCTGATGTCTGCATGAATGCAACTGGACGTGGTAGGGCAAGGAGATATTTTGGTTCATGGTTTATCAACAGAGCCAAGGATTTCTGTATCAGCAAGATTTATTTCTGAGAAAGCAAAATGCCTCCTTGTTCTACGGTGGCTGCGTGAGCCTAAAGGGTTGTGTAAGCTTTCGCTCAATTTCAGTCAGTTCTCATTTAGTAGAGGTAAGGCATAACCCTGATTTCCCCTTTCCTCCTGGCTTCCACAGAGCTTGCCCTCTCCTCTCGTCTGGAGTTAGCTGGACTTTCATGCACGTGCTGGTTAACAGGTGGAATCAGCTCTTCAAAACTTGCTACAATCTCTCTCTGCCTCTGTAAGAATCACCAGTTAACCAGTGCTTCGGCCATCCAAACACTTCACAATTACATTGTAGGACTCTGTGTGGGAAGCTATGCACCGACAAAATGTTGTATCTCTGAAGATGTAAAAGTGCAGGATAAAAGGGAAGAGCAAGATTTTTAATAGAAACATTAGTCATAGTTAAATTGCAGTGCTGTGTCTCTTTGCTGTGCTTCTTTGTGTCTCTAAAAATACCCTCTAGTGGCATGGTTATTCATGCCATGTGCTGGGAGAGACGAGAGAGCTGGCTTCTGGAAAAAACTTTGGCAGTCTCCAGCAGAGCCCCTCCATCCTGGCACGGAGAGGAAGGGCACTGCAGGACAGTGTTCTTCAGCAGGAGCCTGTCCATGCACAAGGGTTTCTTGGCATTCATCTCTCTTTGTTCTAGCCCTCAGCTCGCAGTGGGGTGGTGGTGGTGCATGAAGAGAAAGGGTTGCTTTCATTGTCTTCTGGACTTCTCTAGTAGCTAGTGAAGTGTGAGGGGGCCTGGTGTGATACTGAGGGGTGACTCCCACTGCAGAGCATGCCTGGTTAGTCTCCACTTTAACACAGAGACTGTTTCTACCAAGGACAGGATGCAGCACCTAAAGCAAAGCACGCTGGCAGCCTGCAGTCAGAAAGCAATTAGAAGAAAGCTTCCAGCTCCGATAGTAGTGAATCACTGGGACAGTCTGTCTAGAGGAGCTCTGCGATCACCCTCGCCAGTGGTTATTTTTAGCCCCTTGTGTCTGTGGTGCCAAATGCCTTAGACCAGTCGAGGCCAGCTGATTTCTCCAGCACCCTTCACTGAGAATCTGACAGATCACAAGACTAGCCTGGGCTTTTTAGCAGTCTGTTTCTGAAATGGTATCAGAAAACCTTATGGTACACCTGTGTGATCAAAGGGATACAACATGTCTTTTTTAATTTCTGCTTCTTTAAATTTTTGATCCAGCAATTCACAGGCTTAAGCTCCTGGCTATTTCAGTTACAGATGGCTTGTGGTTTGCTTCTCATGACAGGATGAGCACAGCCCTGCAAGCCATGCTATCTTAGCTCAGAGAAGCCATCATTCCCATCAGGCAGGACTAAGTAGATTTGGTGAGCCAGCTGGGCCTGCTGCCACAAGGCACTCATATTCCTGCTCACCCTTGTCCCAGAGCCACTATCTCCCGTCACCATTCTCTAACCCCTGTGCTGCATCTGCACAAATGCCAAGATGAAGGATGTGGGCACCTCAAATACAGGTTGTAGTCTGTAAAACAAGCAATGATTTTACATATATTTAATGTTTGGTTTTTTTTTCTTTTTCTTTTTTTCCCCACATGCAGCTTTTCCCAGCTCCACTCCAGACTCTTTCTAGGAAGATTGTACAGTCCAGGACCAATAGTACCTTAGTTGGAGTCTTTGCCATTATCCTGGTTTTTCTATCTGCCTTTGTCAACATGGTATGTGCACTCCTTCCTTTTCACCCACTGGCCTCTGCCTGCCTCTCTTACTGGTGCTGTGCACTGTCATCACCCTTATGACCACTGAGTTTAATGTAATCCTGCCTGATGCTTACAGCATTTGAGCTCACAGAAAAGAAATGAAAGCCTAACAGCTGCATTCCTATAGACCATTATATGCCTGGCACCAATTTGTGCCCATGTTCTTTTCTGGTAATTTAAATGCTTCTGCTCCAAGTACAGAAGCCAAGCCTGAAGCTTACCCCAGAAGCATACTCCAAGCCCGAAGCATACCCCTGTGTGAAGGGCCAGCACAAGGCTGATGTGTCATTTATTTCCCACAGTGCCAAATGGGAGTTCAGCATTGCACAGGCTTTGTGCTGGCCTTCTGCATGGTGCTGCACCCTGCTCCAAGTGCAGTGGTCACCTGACAGGAACTGTGAATATCTTGCCTTGAGTGCACTTTCAGCTCTAGCTTTGCCTGCAAACGCTCCTGCTGATTTCAGACAGAGAGAGATGGGCTGTTCTCTAGGACCCTGTGGCTGCTGCTTTCTCACTTGTACCAATGCTCGAAGGCTGATTATACTTTGAAGAAACCGCTTGAATATTCTCCCATATACATCTATTTCATTTTTAAGCAGTGGAGAAGGAAGGGAAGAGAGAAGGTTAATGTCTTGAGCTTGGAGGTAGCTAGAAAGACTTCACATGGCCCTCTGCTCCCCTTGGTTATGGCCTCAGCTCGGGCAGTGGTGATTTCCCTGAGCATGGAGAGGCTTAAAAAATAAGGCCACTGCTTGCTCTTGCCTCAGTTTCCCTATACATATAATAGAGAATTAGGAACAATCTTATGCTCTGTGGAGGTACTTGAACAGACGTTAGCTCAGTGGCATTGACACCCTTGCTGCTTTCCTCCATAGTCACCTGCAAAGAGCTGGTGCCGGTTGCTGAGCACCATGCAGAAATTAGAGTTGGGTTTTTTTTTTCCTGTGTGTAAAGCCTCATTCTTTGTATTCATGAACTGTAAATATTAGCAAAATGGTCAGAGTCCATCAGAACAGGCTTCTGCTGCTTCCTTAGTATTACATAGCACATCAGCCTTTGAGCCGTGCAGCTAAAGTACTCCCAGTAGAAGGATCCACAGCAGAAGCTTTAGAGATGGCAGCAGCAAGTTATCAGCTCAGAAATTCCCATCAGCAGAAGCAGAGCAACAGCAGGACCTTATCACAGACAGCAGGATATATTTATGTGATATCTGCAGCCCCTGTGCCTGTGACCCCTAATACAAAAAGTTGTACATGAAGCTGAGCACAAAATTAGCTTTCTAGAGTGCATAGCTTGGGTTTTATTAATTAATATTTGGCAGGAGAAAATTCATAGCCACTCCACGTGCAATAAAACATAAATTTGCCATCTCATTTTGCAGTTTACACATTGCTACAGAAACTTCCAAGGGGATCTTTAACTAATGCAAACTATTTTGTTTTCTTACCCTTCTTTATGCCATTGAGTTTAATACCATATTTTTCTTCAGTTCATGTGCAGCACTGTGGATCTTGCCAGCTGCATGGCTGCAGAATACAATATCACTCCTGATCAGGTGGACATATGCCTTATCAGCAACTTGACTTCCAACTACAGCCTGGGCACCTTGCAGGGATTCTGTGACAGTCCTTTGCCCAACTGCAACTTTCCAGAGGTATTGCTTGAAAAAAAAAAATGGATTGCAGAGGTTGAACTGAGAAGGGGCTATAAAACCTGTGTTATAAATCTCAGTGATTCAGAGGAGAGCAAGGCTGCTCATGACTGACGTTATAGGACTGACACAGGCTACTACGCACAAACCAAAGTGTCTGAAGTTACTATCATGAGTTCACATTAATGTTTTAAGTTCCTTCAGGGCTGAATAATCAGTAGACCTTTATAATTGATCCTGCTTGTAGCAGGAGAAATGACCTTTCTCTGGGTAGTCCTTAATGGTGTATAGAACTGCAAGTCATTTCAAAGGAGTTTGTGGGTGCTCAGTGTTTCTTGAGAATCAGTTCACTGAAAAGCAGTCTTGTCATAGGTTTAACCCTTCCCTCCACCGTTTTGTGTCCTGATGCTTTTATATTCTTTCACTAAATGTAGTAGGTTCTGTCCTCAGGCAGGTTAACAGTCCTGACAGTGGTCTGCTTCAATTTTCAAATGCATCCTACCTCTTCAGAACAGCTTGTTCAAAGAAACCCCAAAATGTTTCTAATAGCAAAAAAAAAAAAAAAAAAACAAAACCCCAAACAAATGAAAAAATCAACCAACCAAAGAAACAAAAAAAAACCCCAAGGACTGATTGCCTCAGGCATCTGATACAGTTTTTTTCTTGCCAGAAATAGGCCTGTCTGGACCAAGTGGAAGTTCACAGATTTGATAGCAGGAGGGTGACGAGGTGGATAACCTGCCTCTCTGCATTTTACTCCCTTGCTAGTTTTCTCAGGAGCCATAAATGGCACCTGCAACCTACAGTTGCTTTTGAAAGCACTGGTATGGTAAACATTCATCTCTGAGTGGCAGGAGTTGCTGCCCCACCGCCCAGGTGCGGCAAACACTTCACTACCACACACACACACACACACACACTTCTGCAACTGCTGTCAGAAAAAAATTATCATGGTCTTAACCACTGGTAGAAGTTTGTTCAGCATATATCTTGCTGATGAATTCAGTGTGTTACACCAGCAGGGCCACTACTTTCCAGCTGGCCTCAATCTGTCCTGGTGGTGTGAGTTGTTAGTACCCTTGCTTCTATGTATTGTGCAGATAAGTGAATTTGAGTCCAATATTTGACCTTAAAGCATGAAGTATTCTATAGTAACTGGATAATGCTTCCTGCTAACTTCATAACCATGTCCAGGGCAAACCTACATCACAACCTTGGGTGTAGAGCTGTGAGCCCTGTGCCTCTTGACTGTAAAGAAAATAACCCCTGGTGAAGAATGCAAGGTTTCCTTTCCACAGGTTCAATTTTAACACTTAGATCTCCTGTAGCATGGGATCATCTCACAAGCAGCCCCAGGTTTACATGTTTGGTCAGCTCAACTCCAGTCCCTTTCTATCCCTCTGTTTAGCTTCCTTTGTTTTCTGTTTTGATTTATCCAGCTGACATTCATCTCTCTTCTGTTTGTTTTTTTCCCCTTTTTGTCTTTATACAGTACTTTACCTACAGTGTCTTACTGAGTCTCCTGGCCTGCTCTGTGTTCCTTCAGATCAGCTGTATTGGAAAACTGATCCTTATGTTAATCATTGAATTTATATATGTTCTCATTGTGGAAGTGCCAGGGGTCAACCTTTTTGACAATGCAGATCTCCTGGTTACTGCTAACACCTAGTAAGTGCCTTTCACTTCTGAAATCTTCACCTAATTTCTTTCACCCAATGATTTCAGTGTGGCATTAGGTGGAAGGAACTGCTGAGGCCGTGCTGCAAGCTAGGGATGTGCATGAGACCAGGGAAGGTATGGCTGTAAGCTAAAGGCTTTGTCAATGCTGCTCTCCACCTCCAAGGAGTGGGAAAGCACAGTTCCCTTTAAGATCTTTTTAATGTGGAACTTGATTAATGAACTATCTATTAGTAACAAAATATAACTGGAATCAGAGTGGATCCATATTTCTTTTTCTTCTAGAAATGGGGAGCTGTAGTTAGTCATTCTTACTTACGCTGTTACGCTCCAATGTGGAAATGTCATTTCTCAAAAAAATAAAAAAGAGCCTCCAACAAATTTGAGCTGGCTCAGGGACATGATACTGAACCACCAAGATGTTCAGACATCTGCTATATTAAAACCAGGCTGGGTTGGTGGAATGGTGGTTTTTGATGTTTGGCTAGGGATCTCCTGACAGTTGCTGTTGGACACCTCCGCCTTTGAAAAGCCAATACCACATCTGGTGTCAGTGTAATTCACAACAGAAGGGCCTGGGCTAAGTGGGTGTTGCCTTTTTATTTACAAAGCAGTTTCTCATCACCAGGTCACACATCAATCATGGTGGCAACCTCCTTCCATTGACATAGTTACCCCTCTCCCAGGGAAGGAAATCTGGCACATCTGCAAGCCCACCCTCCTCTTCAGGTTTCATTTCTCACTGGGAGTTGCTTTGTTGTGTTAACTATTTGTTTTGATGATTTCCCCTCGTAGGCAGCAGTTGTAGTTAAAATGTGAGTCAATGAAAGCATGAAGGTAACATGATGCTAGGATATACAATGATAGTTGCCAATATGACATATGAAATCATCCCTCTACTAAGGAGAAGGCCTAACCTGGAATACATTTTCTGTTTTGGGGCAAGAAGGCAGTTCATGATAACAGAGAGCCCAGAGCAGCAACAGTCAGAAATCTAGGAGGCACTGATTGAAACATTTGTCAAGAATGATAGCTGTGGTTCCTCCTGTCTTGAACAGGAGGGTAGTTGAGATGACTCACATGGTCCTTCCCAGTGCTATCTTGTAAGTTAGGAAATAGCTTGTGTAGTTGCTTGTTTCTTGATGGTCATTGACTCCTTCAGGCCAAATGCACCTGGTTACTTCTGTCCTTCACATAAATATTCCATGATTTTAGCAATCCTGCATGCTTGCTAATAATTAATGAGGTATGGCTTTTATTGCCATTGGCAGTAATCACTTAAATTATTTTGCTAACTCAAGCAAATTAAATGACGTAGGAAACCCCATGGAGCTTCCTGTGGAGGTGTGGGGAGAATGAGGTTTCCTTCTTTCTTTTGCAGATACTACATATTCCAACAGCAGAAGCTGTTTAGCATTTTCTATCACAATTGGAGGAATAAAAGCATTTTATATCCCAAATATTATTTCCTGCAGTAAGCAAAATTACAACTCTTAGGAGGATCACTTACATAACTTCACAATCAAAATGTCAGTAATAAAGTGGGGAAGGTTAGCATGTTTGCCTAAAAATAGCTTTCTGTGATGCTATATTGTCTCTCACTGAATAGCTCCAACTGTCCAAATAGCTCCATGGACAGTTCTTGTCCCAGTGTCTGGCAGTCTATATTGTGTGTTGTGGGAAATGGGAGCTCAGCATGTAGCAGAGAGAGATGTACCATATTGTCCAGCTGATACTAAAGAAAAAAAAAGCAACATGACCTCATACTACTTTAATTGCCTGCCCGTTGTAGCCACATAATTAGTGTCTGCTCTGCAGCCATTATGGTACTCTGAATAATTAAAAGTGATGCAGATGTCACTTCACGCTCCTGTGTATAAACCAACCCAACATGCAGGCAACTGAAGGGCTGATTATGGCATGTTGGGAACTGCTAAACATGACTGCAGCAGCACAGCAGTGTGGTGGCACACTTAAGTGCAGCTGGGTGCACAGAGCTACACTCATATTACCATTTCCATGTGTAGAAGATAAACCAATGCATTGGGTTTAAGGATGTGATGGACAGTGGAATCTTATAACTTGAGTTGCTGAACAGAGGAGCCCAAACAGCTTTGCCCAGTGATTTGTTCATCAAGGCCCTTGAGCTGTTCAAGCTGTTCTTACCTTGTGCAGAAGTTTATTTAGCCAGCTTCTCTCTGTTAGTGTGAGAGTCACTGTCCCCAGGATTCCCAAATGGGATCCACATCCAAGGACACCTTCAGTGCTGGAGCTGGCCAAGAGGCTGTGTGATAGATTGTGCACAAGACAACAGTGGGTTACAAAATCCACATCATGAGAAATTACATGCCCAGAGCTGCAGAAAATGTTTCAGAACAAACAAGGTTAGAAAGTTATTATGCTTTTTTTTTTTTTTTTTTTTTTTTTATTTTATGCCCAGTTAGGCTCCCCTGGCTGTGTCAATATTGATTATTCGTGTTTCCGATTCCGTAGCAAGAGATTCCCTCCAGTCCCAGAAAACTGGCCTGGAGCTCTCAAGACAACTGTGAAATTCTCAGGCTAAAGATGTAGCATATTAGTAGCCTTCAAAGCTGTAATTGCATCAATGACACTACAGTATTTTACCACTGATCTCTTTCCTTCCATTTAAATAGTCTTTTAGAAGGTCCATGTACGTGGCTCTCAGCCACACTTGAGAAGAAACTCAGCATTAAGCAATCAATCAGGAACTCAGACAGCTACCTTCCAGAAAACTCCTTTCCAGGCTTTCCCTGATAGAAAAGCACACCCTTCATTGTCTGTAGCAGCTCTGCTTCACTTTGCAGTACCGTGAATACTAATAGCAACCCACGTGAGGGTTTTGAGTGCACTGATGTGCAGCACACAGAGCTGGGGGCAAGCAACTTGCAGGAGAAGGGGGTAGTACTAAAGAAATTAAATGCATCTCTACGGTAGAATAAATGGGGAATAGAGGAGCTAGCCCTCACAAGATGTTAGCCCAAAGCTTTCTTCTTTAGATGGAGTTTCTCAGCCCGACCTCTAATGGAGTAGTGATGGATGCACAAGCATTTGCTAAGCATCCCGGAATGACATTAAGATCCGAGAGGATTCTGACTTTTGATGCCTCTTGAATAGTTTAACCATATGAACTATGTTGGACCACTCCAAATGTTTGAGCGTAGCGCCGACCGTCCTGTTTCTCCTCCCCCCGCAGCTTTTTGTCGCTTTCTGCTGTAAAAAGGCTGTAGCCCCACACAGCGTTAGAGATGCCACATTGCAGAGGTGCTGTTGAACCACAGAAGGACGAGTGGAGGGAACCAAACATTTAATAACCTGTGTTTGTGGTTTGTTTTTTTTTTTCAGCGTGTCTGCAAATGCAACGTTATCATGGTGAGTCACTTTGGCATAAAACATTTTTCATAGGGTTTTGCTGGTCGGCAAGGTGACAAGGTGCAGTATCAGCGTGTTGACTCACCAACAGTGCCTGATATTTGACTGTGCGTCAGTGTGAGCTGGTACAACACAGTCCCAATGCCCTAAGTGGACTGGGTATTGCCTTTTTGTATGTATAGCTACTCTCGGATCATCCTGTCTCTTCTGAGACTTTTGTCAGTTTGCTTTATAGAGCATCTCAGAGAGCTTACTAAGTTAAAAGGTTTTATCAAAATAATATTTTCATACTGTATAACTGTGTCATTTAGATTTAACCAGGTTTCTTTGCTTCTTGTCAGAAGGGATGGGAATGTGTCTTAGTGCTCTTACAGAATACTTTAAAAGCAAAGGACACTAAGAAGTGACTAACTAGAAAAGCAGTGAGTGTAAAACGTTTCCAGCATTATGAGTCTGGGGAAGCCAGTGGAGGAGACAGCGAATACTGTCTGCAGAGCTGCCAGCATTACAGTTCTGCCAAGCCGAGCATGTATGGCCAGTCTCTAAAATATGGCTTTGATACTGACTTCAACTCATTTTAAGAAGTTGGATTAAATTTCCTATTTCAAAGATCTACTTTAGAAACCAGCATTTATGAGCCAAAGTCAGGTTTTTGCAGGTAGTATTTGTCCTTTCACCAATGTGTGCTTTGGGGGGAAAGAAAAACACCTTTTCTTCAGAGGCTGGTTTGTCTCAAAGTGGGAGGTGGGAAGTGTGGCTAAGCTGTGTCTCTCCGTGCTAAGACTAACTGGGACATTCTGCTCTTTCGTTGGCTGCAGCTCTCCAGTGACAACACGAGTTGCACTGAAGATTGTGACCCCTGTCATCATTACTGTCTTTGTCCTGGCGCTGTACTTGCATGCCCAGCAAGTAGAATCCACTGCAAGACTTGATTTCCTCTGGAAACTCCAGGTTAGTGGCTGTTTGCTGTGCTGGAGGAGGCTGCAGAGAGAAATCAAATCTGGTTCTGACGTCAGATTAATCCAGTGAACTCCAAATGCTTGGTTTAGCTTAATAACCTAGGCCTAGGTACATCCATCTGAACGTTAAACCTAAATCCACATCCACTGACAGAGATGTGGTGTCCCTTTGCACAGAGACACCTCCAGTACCACAGGAGACAGGGCCTTTACAGGCTGCTGACAAGTCCTCTCCAGTGTCAGAAGAGGCTTGTTTTATAGGTTCCATGATAACTGTACTTCATGACCATCACTGCATTTCAGCAAACCAGAAGCCTTTTATTTCGTTATGTGAGCATTTGGTGGGTGTGGGGAGAGGATTGTAACTGTACACCAGTCATGCAGACAGACTTCAGCAAAGAGCTGTCCTTGTACTCCTCCTGAAACCTGGGTGCTTGACTGGGCAAGCCAAACGTGTGTTCTTGTGGGTAGTAGGACAGTGGTGGAGTTCCCTAAAACGAAGAGATCATCCAGGTTATGCACTGCAGACCCCAAAAATATAACAACGCTGGACTTTATAGTGTTCTCTGTGCCTGCTTTTGAATACATGCGTGCACAGGGACACAGACCATCTGCCACTGCAAAACACCTTTCCACGTCTCTCTGGTTCTGCCCTCCTTTGCAGTTTCTCCCTCTCTGCTCTTTTTTGTTATCCCTGGAAGCTCGTTTTCAGCTTTTCCCCCTCTCCAGAGGAGTTACCAGGAGAGTAAGCACATCACTGTCTTTCCCTCCTAAACTAGGCCACCGAGGAGAAAGAGGAAATGGAGGAGCTGCAGGCCTATAACAGACGCCTCCTCCACAACATTTTGCCGAAGGATGTTGCAGCCCATTTCTTGGCTCAGGAGCGACGAAACGATGAACTGTACTACCAGTCCTGTGAGTGCGTGGCTGTCATGTTCGCCTCCATCAGCAACTTCTCAGAGTTTTACGTGGAGCTGGAGGCCAACAACGAAGGGGTGGAGTGTCTGAGGCTGCTCAACGAAATCATTGCCGATTTTGATGAAGTAAGTCACATAAAATCTGGGTGCTTTTGCTGAGCTTTTGAAGGAAGGTAGTTTACTGAATCCTTGTGCCATGGTTCGTTTCTTCTTGCTCTGGAGGTTTTGATTTTTTTCTACACTAAAATCCCTTCTATTCCCTTGTTGCCCCTCTGAATATTCAATCCCCTTTCTTCCTATACTTGGAGTAGTGGAGGCTCTGCCCAGTAATTTGTAGTGCTTGTACCAAGGGAAGACATGGCAAGGACATTATCAACATGTTTATGTTTGACAAGGTTTATTTACTTCTTTTGCCCTTGTGAAACAGATTATCAGTGAAGACCAGTTTCGGCAGCTGGAGAAGATCAAGACCATCGGCAGTACGTACATGGCTGCATCGGGCCTCAACGATTCCACGTATGACAAGGAAGGGAAGACACACATCAAAGCTCTGGCTGATTTTGCCATGAGGTTAATGGACCAAATGAAATACATTAATGAACATTCATTCAACAACTTCCAGATGAAGATAGGTAAAGTCATTGTATTTACAGGATTGACTGAGGGGTTGTGGTCATTCTCAGACAAGAATTTTATGGGGAGTAAAAACCATAGATGTTACCTTAGCTGTACAGTGATGTTTGGTGTCTTGTGCCTGGTGTCCATTTTGGACTCTCTGAAACATCCAAATGGGAGTTTTTTTTTTAGGGTAGCAGCATTATCACTGAAGCTCCCTGGAGCATCAGGAGCAGTTGGGCAACCAGGCTTGGCCTAAAGGTCTTACTACAGCATGGTCTCACATGGTGTTTGAGTTTGGGCTCATTTTGCCTGTGGTGTGCTCTCTGCCTACACCCCCTGTGGTCCCTGGCCACACCATTCTTGTATATTACATTGTTTTTCAAGTCAAGGAGTAAAAAAGGACAGGAGAACGAGAAGAAACATGAAGTGTGATATTTGTTCTGGATGACCACTGGGCTGCTGCTTTGCAGGCACTCACCATTACACCAGCTGTGTGCTGACTTCCAAGTGAGCAGTTTGCTTGGCAGCCAGATGGCAAATAAACCTTATCATGTTATATGGCTCTGGACTGAGCAGATCCATCCTGTGCTGCCAGACAGGCATAATGAGTCAAAGAAGCCAACTCTTCTTTCCCCACAGTTTGGCTAGAGCTTTTCATGTGAGGGTAAAGCACAGCTAGAACCAATGAACCTCAGAATGTTTTTTATTGTCTGAAAAATAGTTTGCCACCTGGTTCTTTGTGTAATGGATCTGAGCACTGTGGCGTTTGTCCTCTCCTTCCAGGTCTCAATATTGGTCCTGTTGTAGCTGGGGTGATAGGAGCACGGAAACCCCAGTATGATATATGGGGCAACACGGTGAATGTAGCCAGCCGGATGGACAGTACAGGTGTGCCCGACAGGATTCAGGTGAGGAATTTACTGCGAAACTTAAACTGCCAGCCCTGTGTCACTCATGGGGTTTGAAAAGTAAAACAGGATTGGAATTTTTGTTTCATTTTTTTCCTTTATGTCACACATTTACTTACACAGTACTAACATAAAAAACAATGCAAGAACGCTACTGGTACCATCAAGGTTTGCCTTTTAATCTCGACTAGTTTTGCAGCCTTTGGTCAAAAACTTGCAGTTTAGTTCTGGGTGGATTGTTGAGCTGAATTTCCTTCCCTGTGTGGCACATTGGGACTGTGAGCACAGTCCTCCTGCGACGCTGCCAGCTTCACTTTGGCTACATGCACCTGTAGGTTGTTCACTTTCCCAGGGCTTGGTTTGAGTGTGCAGCTCTGTAATTCACTTCTCTGTTCAAAGCCCTGTTAAGTGCTGGGTGTTGTGAGGCTAGCAAGGATCCTGACATCAGCAGGACAGGGATATACAACTAGAGCAAGAGGACAGTTTAGGGGGTTAATGGAAACTGTCTTGTACTCAGACATCTCCTTGCCCTTCATTGACTCATCCAGTGATTCAGTTCTCCTGTCCTGCTTTCGCTGAGGCCATGTCCACAGTAACAAATAGGCATTCCTTGAAAGGATATAAAAGTAATTCAGAGTACCTGGGGTAAAACCCAAGATGGGGAGCTGTGCTGTTTCTTTACAATTAAGCTGTCAGTTAACTGGATCCAACACCCTTTAAACTTCCCTGCGGGATGGTCCATGAATAATTTTCATTGCAGTTAAGCAAATCAGCACAGCAATGTTACAGGAATAGAATACCAGAAATGTAAATATTTAAAACCACCTGAAAAGGGGTAAGAAAATACATTGTAATAAATGAGAACCTCAGAAACTTTGGTCTTTAAACTTCAGTTGTTCTGCAGCACATGTGATTCATTTGGAATAGCAGCTGCAGAGGAAATCAGGATCCTGGCTACAATCTTCCATTGGTTCAGTCTTTCTCATGGCCCTCTGCCTTCATAAAAACAAACTCCTGAACATCTCCTCCTAAATTGTACATCCACCGAGTAACTCCTAAGTCATTTTTGAGATGTTTTGAAATACATTTAACCTGTTTCCCTACATCCACTCATTTGTTTCTTTTTATCCTGTGACATCCATGAAAAGTGCAGGTTTCCCCCATTTTTCTGTGCACCATGTGTGACTTCTGTGGTTTTCTTCAGTTTCTGAAGGTTGTGTTTTTTCTGCTACCTTTTAATAAGTGATCAATATGCAAAAGCTGACTGAGAAACAAAATAGTTGATTCTACTGTAATGTTAGTCCAAAAGCAAATGAAAAGGCCATGCAGAAGGCCTGACAAGCAGCTACTTACTTACTCTTGTTCACACTACAGGTAACCACAGACATGTACCAGGTTCTAGCAGCCAACAACTATCAGCTGGAATATCGAGGAGTCATTAAGGTCAAAGGCAAAGGAGAAATGACCACCTACTTTTTAAATGAAGGGCCTCCAATTAGTTAGCACCAACTGCAGCGTCACTCAATGACGGAGTCTGCGTTACACAAGGTTGTGAATCGCTTTTTGGCAGCGAAGTGGAAAACGCAGCACAGTTGAAATTTCACACCGTGACTCTAGAGCCGGTATCAGCAAACTCTTTGGCCACCCATCATGAAAGGCAATCGAAAGAAACCACCTCGGAGGTGTTCCTGGCTGAGTGCTGTCGACCAAAGATGTGTATTACAGAGTTCACAGATAGATAAGACATGGAGTTGGAATTTTTAACCAAGGCTGCTACCACAGGATGATATAAAGAATCTATTTAAGTATTTATTGACGCACCACAACATTTACTTGGTTGAAGGAATGTATGAGTCACTACAAAGCATCATTTTGGAATGGATTTCCACTCCCATCATGTTTCCATCCCATACTGCCAGCTATTTGAAGTGTACCACTGTGCTTTTATTAGCTGTTTTGAATGGGCTTTCAGAATTGACACCCGCTGCTGCAGCACACAAAAAGGCCTTTAACAAGGGCGTCGGTAATATTTTAGTGTGAGAAGACACCAGAGCCTGGCCCCCTCTTTTCCTTCTTTTACATGGCTAAAAATGACTTGGTCTTCTGAGTGGGGCTGGCCCATTTGATGAAGGGGAAGACTGAGATAAAGAAAGATGGCTCTACAACCATATTTATTAAAAAGTCTTCTGTGCTCTTCTTTGGTATCTATCAGTTTACATGGGAAAGACTAGATGTAAACAAGGGACACTTTGTTGGGGGAGAACTCCCCTGAAATTTGTTGTGGGCTTTTTTTGTATTTTTTATTTTGTAATATTGAAAACATGGAGCTCTAACAGATATACCAAATTCTATATTTTGTAAATTATATATAAACTAGAAGGCAGGCTGTCCACGCCCTGTGGTGGGAGGTGTATATAACCTGTAGACTTTTGTGTAATTATTTTTTTTTTGTGCGTAATACTCTGAACAGACTTGGCAGTTTTCAGATTATCACTATACAATCAACCAAGAGCAAACAGGTGAGTTTCCAGGCTGAATCAGATGCATTTGTAAATGAAAATCCAGAAAAATCTACAACCCCAAAGAAGAGGAAGAACGAAACCACAGTAGTCGTTCCTTGCAGCATTCAAGCAGAGGCTGGCATCTTAACAAAAAACAGCCAAGAGAGCCAGCAGGTGTGTGTGAGGATCTGACAGCCCTTGAGGCCTGATGCTGCCTGCTGGTGATCCTGTCCTGGCAGGATGGTTGGATCGAATGATCTTTCAAGGTCACTTCCAACCCCTAATGTTCTGTGATTCTGATTTGATTCTGTGAAATGGAAACAAGACCTTTGTGTTTTAGCTACTGAGGTGGTATCAGTCAAACACATCAAAAAGAGCTCTAAGCAAATCTAACTAACTCTAACACACCTCTTACAAGAGAGAAAAAAAAAAATCATAGTTGGTCTTAATAGAATCACTCTGATACTGTAACTGCCATTTGACACTACAAGTAGCTATGTACTACAGCGTTGAGTTGACTTTCCTGTAGTAGACATTTCTTTGCTCTGAGTCACAGACCTTCCATTTTCAGGAATTAGATGATCTTGAAGAAAAAGATTATGATGGCAAGTGTATGTATAT
This sequence comes from Ramphastos sulfuratus, assembly GCA_013399055.1. NCBI lineage: Eukaryota > Metazoa > Chordata > Aves > Piciformes > Ramphastidae > Ramphastos > Ramphastos sulfuratus. The sequence continues at coordinate 715,310 of WBNM01036833.1, read as the reverse complement.
AGGAGGTGGTTGACCTTAAAATACAGTGCCATTGATACTCTGTGGAACATCTTTATCACAGTGGGCGTTTATGAATAGTTCACTGTTATGATTTATGTACCTTTTTTAACTATTAAAGAAAAAAATCCCTTGATATTTTATTAAAAAAAGAAAGAAAATAATTTTTAAAAAAGCTATATTTTTTATATTCTATGAGGGGAGAGTTTTGATATTGAATTTGGCTAGCACTAAAAATGACTCCAATCTTTTGACATTTAATAAAGTTCTTTTCCACTCTTCTCAGGGCAGAATTATTGTAGTACTAACAGCTTAACGATTGCACTATGGTGGTGGTGAGTTATTTTTTTTCCTACTCGACAATGAGAGTAAGTGATAATCCATGGGCCTGTCTTAATTAATTTGCCATATTGCTAAGCATAACCCAAGCATGAAGCCATTTAAACTTGAGCTTAAATGGCATCGCCCCTTTCCTTCTCCTTTCCACTAGGAAACATTTCTGAAAAGTATAGTATATTGACTTCTGTAAAACTGCCAAGTCTGCCCTTGTACTATACTTTTGCTCCTTCACATCTTTCCTGGTCTGCAAAACACCTAAGCTGCATCACACTGTTATGCCTTTGTCCCCCTCTCCACTTGCCATCCCTTTCACCCCCTCACTGAGGTTCATTACCTTCATGCCATACACTTGGGTTTAGGTTTGCTTTCTGCTTTAAGAAAGTCTGCAGTCTTCTTAACTTTTGATTCATCTTATGACGTTGTGTTGTCAATGGAATTTCAAGTCCCCAGTATCTCTAGCTGTGATTGTTGACAGTGTGTCATGATCATTTCAAGGGGTATTCACACACTCTTTACTCTGGATCTTGCAAAAATGGATACAATTATGATTTCCCATGGAAATTGAAATCTATTTAAGTAATTTAACTATATTAAACACTGTTTCACTGGTAGAGTGTCTCTGTTTTATTTTAGCTGCACCTGGCTAGTGAAGGGATGAGAGAAGTTGTATAGGAGATACTGAACCTGCACATAGAAACATCCTATTCTTGACTAGTGCTGAAGGACGGATAGCTGCTTGGACCGCACTGGCACTACACAACACTAGTGACATAGCATCAAGGGCTTGGCTGCACGGTGAATGTCCACTAGGTCCTTCCTGTGCACCCACATGCCTTGAAATGCTAGTCTCAAGACTAAGCGAGGAGAGCCCCGTTGTGGCCCTGTGGTTCAATGTGTCAGTGTAACTGAATAGTTGCCAGCTTCTGTATTTTAAAAAGCACATCACCTGTGCTTCAGCATTCCCTGGCTACCTTGGTACTTGCCCTCAGGAGGACACCCTGGAGGCAGCACTGCTTGCAGATGCATTTTTCAGTCTCCACAGGCAAAGGCAACTGCTACAGGAACTCTGCTGGTTTGCACAAGCCTAACTTGGAACTGACAAATAAAAAGCTGCAGCTCTCAACTGACTGTTTTCAGCTCACTGGCGACTAAGAACCACATGACCTACAATCTGTTTGACCTACTATCTGTTATTAGTTAGGGGAGGGTTTGTAGGCCTACTGAGAACACAGCTGCATGATCAAAGTGCCAGTACCAGTCTTAAAGAGAGATGATGAACTATTTAATACTTTGTATGGTCTCCTACATAGCCATGCAAACAGCAACTAGCCATTGGACTTGATGATCTCAAACGTCTCTTCTAACTTCAACAGTTCTATCATTCTATCAAACTTAGCACAGTTGTTGAAAGCAATTCTTTAAACTGTCTGGAGAAGGCTACTCTGCAGGACGCAGAGGCCAGCAGCCTCCAGTCCTGTGCCCTCTCCTTGAAGATGCTGTACACACTAATTGGCTGAGCTATTCTCCCTAAATGCAGAAAGCACTTAGCCACTTTCTCCAAACACAAAGCTGGCTGCATCGAGTATCTGCCTGCACTTAAGTTACACATTTGGAATGCCCTGCATTCCCTTACACTGCCAGTGTCCCTGGCCTTGCTGTCTGTGATGATACAAAATACATGGACAAGCATTTGGCCAAAAACTATGCCCAAAGGCAAGTATTTTCATTCTGTTAACCTTCCTGACTGCTCCTCAGACTACTATCGCTTCTAGTTTGACTGGGGGTGGGGGGGTGCTGGTGGGGAGAAATAGCTTGGGGTGCAGCCTGAAAAAAGGCAGTTCATCTGCTTTAAGCTGAAAAAGTCTATTTCCATTCTCTTGACCCTCTCTGTCTCAGACTTTTCAATTGAAGGGACCAGAAGCAGCTGTCTGGGAGAGCAAGGGGCAGGACTGAGAACACTGGATTTCTGGTGGGATGGTGGGTGGTATGGTGGTAGCAGCATTTTCCTGCCATCTGGCAGCTTACTGCAAAAAAAGAATTGTGGTGGTTTTTTTTTTAATGTCCCTGAGCCTGCCCTGGCACTTGGCTTGCAGTGTTGGTGACAGGGCTGCATTGGTAGTGCTAGCCCTGTCCCCCTGGCTCACACTGAATGCTGGTGGAGAGAGGAGCTGGTAAGCAGGTGGTGGGTGCTCAGTGGGAATTACCTGTAAGCAGCTGGCCCCAGAAATCTTTTCTTTAAAAGGAGAATTGCAGCTGCAAATAACTGTTGCCATCTACTGGAAACAGACCTGTGCAGCCTTAGCCAGGCGCTGTGACCACCATGGCTAAGCAGCCTCAGTGGACCAGGCTGAGATACAAAACCCCCTTCCATCATGTCACAACCTAAAAGTAGGCAGCCACTCCTTCCCGAGTAACTGGTTACATGCAAACTATCAAATGCAACTTACAGATAAGCAAGAAATTATCATCCCAGGCTGTGTGTATGTGTGACCATCCAACCGCCACCACTCGCCTGCTACCACAGCAGTCAATAGTGCAACACAAGACCCTACAACGCATACTGCTGGGTGCTCCTCACTGGAAGAAGCTCCATAGGAGGCCTCCCCACCTGACGGCAAACCTGTTGTGTAGTGCAGCCCAAGTTCTAACAGGAGCCAAAGAGCAGCTGTTCTGTGGCAGCCAAATCTGGCATTGTGAACCTTGAGTCCTGCCCAAGCCAGGACAGAGCCATTACCAGTGATCCTGCTGTGCCGTCAGGACAGTGATTTCGAAGTCCTTCCTTTGTTGTGGGGCTAAGAGACAAAAATCTCTGGCTCTCACCACTCAGGTATGCTTGGTGGTCTCCAGGCCTTCAAGTGACCATTACCATTCCATCTGAAATGAAATACAAACTAATGGACACCCTACATCTCCTTTTCACTTGCTCAGCAAGGAACACAGCACAGCCATGCCTGGGGATGGGGAGAGACCACCAGGCAAAAGAAAGCCAGAAGGCCCTCTTGATGCTACACACCTCCCACTAGGAAACAGGGCTTGCCTCAAGTTTCCTGTAAAACCAGAGATGCAGTTTGTGTCCTTAAAAGGGCAGGAAGTAGACAGATTAGAGCTGGCTCTGGAAATGCTTAATGTCACATTTCATGTTGGAAGCAGGCACCATGACTTGCCTACTAGGCAACTGCATGAACACAGCTGACAAAGTCCTTTCTTGCCCTCTCTTCTCGTGACCTTTCTGCAGCAGCTTCAATACAAAGATGGAGCTTTCAAGCTCTGCACAGAGCTTGACAACTAGGGGGTGTTCCTAAGATCTGCTCAGTACACAGGACAGCAGGCTAATCCTATGTGTTCCTACTGCAAGCTGAGATGGACAGCCAGGTCACAGCTTTGCAGGCCATACCAGCACCAGGTACCTCTATAGTACCTATGAGCCCCCCTCCCAACTAAGCTCACCTTAAACTTTCTGAACATGTACTTGTCACCTACTTGCCTCAGGAGGTTCTGCCTCCGAGGAAGAAAGACTCCATAAATGCTCTGAGAGATCTAAACAACTTTTGGATAGCTCTATAAATTCAAGTGGCAAATGGTGGTGTACCAATTAGCAAATTGCTCCATACAGTTCATCAGTAAACAATCAATAAAACTGATGAACCACAACTTTGTTAAGTAAAAACAGTTGGTACAGATACAGTGAGACCATTTGGCCCTACCAAAATAAGCAGTACCTGTAATATCTGAACAGCTATGACTGAACTGCACATGCAGCTGGATGCTCCAAGATTCCTCAGACTCCTGTTGAGAGATCAGCTGGACTCCGTCAGCAGGGGGCTGCAACTGCCCTGGAAACATTCAAGGTCAGGTTGGATGGTGCTTGGAGGAACTCTTACCTAGTTAAGGATGTCCTTGCTCTCTGCAGGGGAGTTAGACTAGATGACCTTTAAAGGTTTCTTCCAACCCATACCATTCTACAATTCCAACTGGAATCTCTCCAGAAGTAACTTGTATCTATTACCTCTTGTCTTTTCCATGTGACTTCTTGTTAAAAGGGAATCTCCACCTTCTTTGTAGCCACTCTTTAAATACTGGAACATGGTCATAAGGTCTCCACTATGACTTCTATTCTCAAGGCTGAACAAATCCAGTTTTCTCAGCCTTTCCTCCTGTGGCAAGCTTCCCAATCCTTTGATTGTCTTTGTGCCTTTTTCTGGACCTTTTCCAGTCTGTCCACATCTCTTTTGTGTAGCCAGGACCAAAACTGAACACAGCATTCCAGGTATGGCCTGAAAAGCATTGAGTAGAGTGGGAAAGAAAGGAAGGAGGCTGAAAAGCAATATCCCTAAACAGATGTTACTCAGTCTTGTGATAAAAAGACTATCAATGTATTACAGAATCCACAGTGAATGCAAGTAATCACAATCTGCAAAAGAACCAGTTTCCACCTCTAGTTCTCTGCTAGCTTTGATACAGCTAAAGCTCACTCCAAGTAACACACACGTTCACTCCTTCATAGGTGGTTTCATCCTTTTCTACACCACTGTCTTTCAATATATAAGATGTGTGTGTCAGTCTTTCATGAAGCTCTATGCAAGGAGAAGTTTTTTCCTAGCAAAACCTGGCAATTTGCAGATGATACAAATCCTTATCCTCAGCTATTGGCCAAGACATTGAATACAAGAGAGCAGACCACTACTTAAAACCTTACATATTTAAGAAAAATATCCAAAGAAGAATGTGATTATGTCTCTAGAAGTTTGTCAAACTTCTGGCCATCCCTTCCTACAAGTGGATGTAAACAGTGAGATCTTATTCAAAGAAAAACATGGCATCCTGGGTGTTGGCTGGATCCTTTCCAACCTGAAAGAAGGCTTACTTTACAAACACAGCATGAAGTGGGCTTGGCTTCTACTAAATCACACAGAAAACCCAAGCAACTATGAACAGCCTTGTGCATTCCAAACTAAGACCTGTTGTTCCAGACAGCAGTCATCTTTGCTAAGTTCATCTTCGCAAGTCTCCTACCTCAAGAATCTGGTAAAGTCAGCAAGGAAGCACCCAGCTCTGTCTGAATGCTGTGTTTGTATAAACAAGCTGCAGATCTTGGGAATTAGCGCTGCATTTTTGCCTGGTCTATCTTGTTCTACTATCTCACAAAAAATTTCAGCAAGTTCTAATATTAAAGTAATTAAAGAAGCGTGTTCAAAAGCCACGTTTTTAGCATCTGGCAATATCAGGTAATGAAGTTCAGTCATGCTTATTAACTTTTCCTTCTGAAATGGGATTTTTACCAGTGCTGTAAAAAAACCCTGACTGTCTCCTATGACACTGACAGTTGCATTTGTTCCTTATAACTGCTAATCAGCAGTTGTATACTAGCAGAAGTGGGATGGAATAATGGCTCCAGATTCTATGACAAAGGAAGTTCTCCTTCCTGAAAAATACATCTTTAGGCATAGCAGGGAGAGAAGGTGTCTTAGAGAAAACAGGAATTGCTGCCAATATGCAAACTGAAGAAATGATGCAAGAGTTCTTCACGTGCACAACAGCTTGAGTGAAAACTAAGCAGTACTTCAGGCACTCCTAACAACTTACCTGCCTATCAGTGGAGACAAACTGAAATGATAGGTGTAGGGACTCTTTCAGAATTTGTAAGCAAGACAAAAGCTGGTTCTGTAGTCAAAAGATGAATAGCTATACTTTTCAATCATTGACTTAGAAGGGCAGAGGACTGCTTTTCACCTTTGCTGGTACTGAGTTTAGGAAGGTGCACTGAATGCTAAAATAAGCAAACTTTAGTTCAACCCAGAAGATTTTTTGCATTACTTTCCCTCTTGTCTGTGTGGAGGGTGAAGGGCTTGTGAGAGTAGGCTGTGTTAATGCAGGACACTATAGCTATCTATATTACAACATCACAAAGAACTGTCATATAATTGTTAAAACCCCCAAACAAACAGTGGTGTTACTGTATGTTTGCTATTCTATTTTTAAAGTGTTTGGGGTTTGCTAGTTGACTTACAGAAGTACACAACAGTTCTCTCAAACACAGATCTAGACCACAAAGATTCCATCCCAGTACAAGAATACCCAACACAAAAAGCCACGAACATAAACAAAATCCCTGGTCTTTTCTTTTTTAAGCTAATCAGATTGATTTTTTTTTTCCTGTCACCAGTTGTTTATCTCAGGTTTGAGCTAATTATTCAGCCATTTCTAAAAGTATATAAAAAGAACAGCAACAGTCCAACAAGCATGAGTCACTCCATTTACTCACCAATCCATTTCCTTCCAAGCTTTCGAGAGTTCAAACGCAGGAAGAGTGAAAAACTCCTGGGTTAAGTGGCAGATTTTTGAACAATTAATTACTAAAAGAAATGCTGTTCACATAGATCACTTTCAAAAGATAATTAAAAGGAATTCATAAATGAAAAGAAAGTTGAAGTATTTATAGAATTAGACAGGTGAGGCCACAGTTTCCATAAAGCTGATGCCCAGAAACAGCTTCCAGGTTACATTTAAATTAAGAAAACATTCATATACATGTCAATATGAAACAAAACATTCCAAAATTTTGTATCTTAGATATTCCAAATCTACCTTGATAATAATGCAATAGCATTATTATTATTTATTTAGCCTACCCCTGCTGCCTCACAAAGGCAAAACTGATTTGGAAGTGAAGAGCTTGCGTGATATGCAGAACACACACTCTGTACATTCCTTCCATTCATAAACTTTTGAATGAAGCTGTATCCCATCAGTCAAATGCCCCAAACTTGGTGTTCCTACATACATTTGACTGCATAGATAGGACCCAATTTTCTCCTATAGTCCTGGATTCTTTTGTGTCCTTATTTAAAANTTTGTTCCTTATTTAAAAAAAAAAAAAAAAAAAAAAAAAAAAACCACAAACAGTAAAAAGGAAAACAAACAAACAACACCCCCCAAAAAAACCCCTAAAGTTTAACCAAGTGAAAGATGTCCACAGGCATCTCACATTGCTTTATTGGGGGGGGAAAAAAAAAAATGCCCCAGACAGACAGCTGCTTCTTCTGGAGAACAGATTTACATTCCTGAGAGTGAATAACTGTTGCAATAAAACTGCCTCTAAGCATTCGGGGACTTGTCAGACATTGTAATCAGGGGACTTTCCTTGTGGTTGTCGCAGCCGAATTTGTAAGGTAGAAAATGCTCCCACAGTCACATGAAAGAAGAGCTGCCACAGGTTGCGCAGTTCATATAGATACATGTTACACAGGCAAATTAAGCCAAAGGTCAGGAAGGATTTGGCATTCCTCCAGCCTGTGTAGTACACAAACAGGTAACACTGTCAGGAAATAAAAAAGAAATCAGGTTACTACCTGGAAAATAACATCCACTGAAGAAGCACTACCTGGTCAAACTCAACAAGTAAAAGTCTAAATCAAGCACACGTTAAGAACGGTATTAATTTAGCAGTCCTGGAAGGCTATAAAGTACCTGACATCAATACAAGGTTATATTTGGCTTCCATTAAACCCTCTTTGACAATGAATTATCTCATAATAATTGATTACAGTCTGCGGTGAGTGGTCTAATATAAAGGAAAGCAGACAGTTTTGGTAATCTCTGGTTAAAACACCCTCTGTTCCATTCCAGCAATGGAGAAGGAACAAGAGGCAGTGTCAAGCCTCCTTCAGGCAAAGTAATGGGACAGACATGCTAGGTGGATCACATTTGGAAAGGAATACACCATAATGCTGTAATGCTACCATTTGTTGAGGGTCAGCTTCCGCATGCTGTGGTGTTAAGCAGAAGGTCCTGACTGCCCACAGTTACCTACTCCGCGCTCTTCCTATTGCAACTGGAAATCTGTTCAAGACCCTCGCCTCAGTTTTCATCTCTCAAAGGACACAACTTTTACAAAGACATCATTTTAACTCTTCCTTGATTTCTACCAGAAAAATTGTTTGCTTCTTTCTGGATTCCAATCATCTGGCTGCTGAAGAAAGATTTTGTTGTGCTTTAAGGTAGATAACAGCATCACTTGGGCTTACTTTGTATTCTAAATCTGTTTCCAGTGGATATATAACCATGCTCACACAAATTCTTAATAGCATCCATCACCAGAGTATCTAAGTGTCATTTCTGTTTCTGTGGGCATTTGCCACATTTTATCAGCCAGAGGAACTCTGCTTGTATTTCTTTTTATTTTTCACGCTCCTCAAAAAAAAAAAAAGAGCCAAGGCACTGTGCAATTGCAACTGAACAATGCAATTTATTGAGGTTACTTTATATTCTGTTGGAAATGCAACCTCTTTCCTATAAATCATGCATTTGCACTCTGACTGTGGCTGAGATTAATACAAGTAGTTGTGACTTCTGGATATCTAAATATCTTCAGAGATGTGAGCACTGACAGTATCAGTAAGATTTCTATGTCCTTCCTCTAAAGCAAAGTAAATCCAAAGATAAGTAATCCGTCTAGTTCTGAAACACACAGAAGTCCTCTGAACCTGCTTGGCCCTTTTGAGCAAAGCAAATGCAACCTACTTCTGCTGACAGTTTTATAAATCATGTCTAAAAGAGCAATTAGTTGGTACCAGTATCTCAGCAATACGAATTCAGACCATTTCCTAGTGTTGTCACCTCCACTGACAACATATGAATAACTGCTTCCAAGAGAAAAGTAAAAGTCAGGATATGCTTCATCAAAATGATTAATGAATAGGAAGGGTTAAAAGAAAAAAAAAACAAAAATATTATAGAAGTTTGAAAATGTCAATGCAACATGATGTTGAGTAACTGAATTTTACTGAAGATCTGTTTCACCTTTTCATTAGTCTACGTTTGAGATGTGAGAAGATTTGCCCCTTAAAAAACAGAGGACCAGTCAAAGGAATAAAATGCTGCAATTTTAACACCTTACTATAACAAATGCTGTCAGAAAATTGCTGAGGGTATTTTTTTCTTCTATTAAAGAGAAGTGTAAGTATGGCAGCTACTGAGGATGCTTTTCTGTGGAGGCTTTTTCCAGTAAGCCTAAAACTAAGTCCCATTTTTCACCTACAAACCTAGGTTACAAACATTTTCTTGGAAACTAGAAACATGCTGCTATGCAATTAACTGAACAAGAGAATGCAGCATTATGGACACCTTGTAGGTGAACTGAGAGTGAAATGTGGTGTCATGCAACACATGGAATTAATCTCACAAACTCCTAAGCATAGCCGAAGAACATCAGAACATGACAGAAAACTGACAGCCTCCTTAGTTTTGACAACTGACCAACTACGTATTGTAGGAATGACAGCAGAGGGTGAGGAACAAGAGTCTCATCAGATATGTTTTGAATACTAAGGAAAAGCCAATGTTCCAAGCTGCATGGATTCTTTCTTTAAAGCAGCTCTATTCAAGTCAAGTCTATTCAAGTCCCTCAAGACAGAGAGGGAAAGATGTGTATCCTTATGTCTCAATGCACAGGCACAAAAACTTCATAAAGAGTAAGGTTTCTGACTTGGGAGAGGAGGGAAGAATGTGTACTCCTAATATGTCAGATTGTTGGCATGGAAAATTAACATCAATCTGAAGAATTAAAGACAGAAGCTGACGAAAAGTCAGTAAGCGGTGAAGAACACAAGTTGTACTGTGACTCTTTGCTAGAGGTAAGTTATGGAGAACAGAGACTAAAGGACAAAAAGCTGACTGGGGAAAAGGCAGATATAAAAGGAATATCCTGAGATATTATTTTTTATGGTCTGACACAGTACATTGTCAGAAAGAAACACGTGGAGTCTGCACACTCCACAAGTGCGAGAGGTTAAAAGTCAAAAGAATTATAGTAACAGCAATTGAGCGTGACAGTGATTACAGTTGTAACAACACTTAACAGCAGTGTCACTGAATGACGAATGCCAGTGGGCACCAGAATAACTTGCTACAAATTATGCAGGAAAGTAAAATTCCAATGGGGAAATGGAAAACCTACAGACATGAAATGCAACATGAAACATCAGATAGCAGAGGGATAACATAGTGGAAAGTGGCTGAAAGGTTTGATGAGGCAGAAGATGCACATTAATGTAGGAAGTGAGGAATGTTCTAGGGTGTAATGCCTAGGTATTACTGCATTTGCTTCTAATCTTCCCAAAGGAAGGAAGTAGTAAGGCATTTGTTCACATAGTTAAGCTTACTTCAACTATGAATCTACTACTTTAAGGAAATCAAATAATCTCCACTGCTTGTGACTTTAGAGATAAATCATAAGCTCCAGACAGAAAAGTACACCTAATCTCTTAATCAATTAACTGGGAAAAAAATGCCAGCAAACAGAAGTTCTTTGTATCAATCTACTGTATGATTATGATTAATTAAATACACGAGAGAAGAAATTATTTTTTATAATTACCCTATTCAAGTATCTGTGACATTTAAGAAAACATAATGACATTTATACATGACTAGATAATGTTTCTAAACTCTAGTGAATAATGCAAGCAGAACACACCTGGTACAAACAGGCTGCTGTGCCAAGAAAAAACGCAATAACATAGCTGAAATCTTCACCTTCATTCTGTGAAGACAAAACAAAAAGCCTTGTTTTACAATGCTTCAGTGAAATATCAGGTATTTTCAGTATGAAAGCCATTCATTACTGTTTGCTTAAATAATGTCACATCGAGATCTATAACAATTCCTGTACTATGCTAAATCAAGAGAGTTAGCTTACTCATATGTCTGGAAAGAAACTACCTGGATCTGGAATCTGACCAAAATGTTTATTCACAATAGACAACTAATGCTGAGATTTTCAAAAGCTTAAAAGCCCTAACGCTGGATGCTTACCTTCTCCAGACAGCCTTAAAAATTCAAGTCTGAACACTGCTAACTACCTTTAGTATTAACTTCGTAGAAACTTTGTGCCTTCCTCCAGCTTCAAAAACTGGAAACAAAATAGTAAGGGAAGACACGAACGGGCCACTAGGGTGTGGTAGAATTCCACACAATGTAATGCAGGCAGCTCTGCCTTCATGGTCGTGAAAGCAAATCAACTTATCAAAGAGAGGTTATTGGAGAATTACATTTTCTTGAAGAAAAAGATAGAAAATATGCTATTTGAAGTGATAGATCTTTCTACTAAATATTTAAAAGCAAAATAAACCAAAACTCCTGGTAAGTTATTCAAATGGGTTTCTATAGAGTGGAGCAGAATACATTTAGGTGCTTAATGAGTATTCTAACTGCATTTCAAACATCTGCAATGATCAAAAGATTTCCCAGGAAAACACTGGGTACTCATGCAAGTGGTCTTCCTTGAAAGTTAATATAATTTTGAAAAGGTGGTCCATTCCAAAATACAACTTGCTTCTCAGAATGCGTTCAGTGTGAATTAATTCTATCTACAGCACTGACTTGGAGAAAGTTTTTAGGTCTGCATATAAAATTTACCTACACCATACACTACCCTCCTACACCACATCAAAATCTTTGCCTCAGTGCACTGCAGTTTGATTTTGTTCTGAGTGCTTTCCCAAACTATCTGACTCTTACTGCCCATCTCCTGGAGTGTAGTTGCAAACTGTAGCAGAGTTTTGCTAACATCTACATAAAAACACTAATTATAAAAGGCAACACTAACTCAGAGAGAAGCTGTTAAATGACTTCTCAGAAGAAGTTCCATTGTGTTTTGGATTACTTCTTCCTAAATATTGTGGGGGGTTCCATAATAAAGCAAACTAAGAGAAATTTTAATGGATTTTAATGTCCCTCATTTGTCAGAAATTAAAAAAAATATCTTCTATCTGTACTGCCATCTATTACCTTCAGATGCAGCAACATACAGAGTAAAATTAACTGGTTGTCCTATCATCACTCAAATAGGTTAATCTAACTTTGCCATTCTTTTTTAAAAATTCAGCTACAGAAAGGTAAGAAAGCAAGTTCTAGAAACATGCCACCAAGTGGTACAAATCTGTTCAGTACTATTTGTACTACAGCGTATTTAAATTCATTTCTACTTATAAACAGAGAGAATTGTGCTTAACAGAAAAATTCAGTCGGGTATAAAATAGAGATGTATATTCATTATTTCATTCTTGTTTTTTCTTGGAAAAACAACTCAAAAACAATTCAAAAGAAGGACCTGGCATGGAACAGTTTGATCAACCCTGCTCATCTATTCATTAGTCTTCAGGAAATTATGACACCTCAAACACTACTGCTTTATTAAAGCTTTACATACACAAATAATTATGTAAGACACCTGGAATACAGGTCATCTGCTTTACCTTACTTCCCAAAAAAAAACATTGGGTACCAAAAGCATTGCAGTTATAAAGTCCAGATGTATGTTTGAATAAAAAGATGTGCGGGTTTGAGGCTAATTTGACTATTTTACTGAGAGAAATTAAATCTTTGGCTGTGAGGAGAAAAATAACAGTGACCTATATCACTCATCCTTCTGCAGAGCAACACAAGTAGCCGAAATATAAGATAAGGCGCTCACTCCTCACACACTTCTCAGTTAGTTCTCTCTGGTGGTCTCTGTGGTTGCATTTGCCTTAACTCTTTAATCCCATCTAACCTTTTTCCTCTAACCCCCTTGTCATCTTTCTGATATCTCATCTCAGATCTCTGCAGGTTTATTACATGAGCTATATGGGGTTTATCTGGTTATTTCTGAGGGTAGGGAAAGAAGGGAGAGAGAGGGAGGAGGAGGTTGGTTGGGAACCTCCTGGGCAGTCTGACTGTTTCAGGAGGGATTTTGTGCTTCTGCATTACTTTTAACTTGCATATAACTGTAAATATTTGTCTATTGTACATATATGTGCTTGTAAATTGTGCCAAGCTGTAAATATAGCCTGCTTAACTTCCCGCCGACTGAGTTTAGTCTCGTAAATTGGAGGGGGGAGGGGGATAACTCCCAAACCATCACAAAATATTATCTCATTAGCTAAGAAGGTGTATTCTCACTTACTTTCAGAAAACTTCCATAGGGTTTTAGTTTCTACCTCCATCACCACAACAGCAGAGCCTTTAATGGTAAGCAAATCTCTTTTTTTTCCTGTGGTAACTACCACATATAAACTGTCTGTGCATGTTTTCAAGTGCTATCAGCGCACTCACCTGAATGGCTTAAAATCATTAATCACTCTTATTTTCATTGTAGCAATGAGAATGTAAGTAGCACAAGAAAAAGAACATAAAGAAAGGCAATAGGAAGGGTCAGAGCAGAGGCTACATAAACAAATAAATCTTTGTTGGGAGGTTGCTTAGTGGAGGGGATGTTGTTGGCTTGAGGGAGGGGGGTATAGAAGAAATCACTTGACAGTTTCCCTTACATTGATCATTTCAACACACAAAGAGAAGTAAGCATCCTACTCAAGAAGGCTTATTAAAAGCCAATCAAAAGATAAAAAAGACTTGCAAAACACAATTTTACAAAATCTGTTTCACAATCCCTGCTCTGTGGACCTTTCAAAGGAAAAAATGGCCAGATTTTCAAAGCTGTCTATCATTTCTCTCAAATGTTTTTAAATAACATCTATTAAAATTAAACATCTCATATCCTGGCATAGATATAGAAAACAGAACATTATGTTCACATACTCACTGCTACCAAGGTACCTAGGGAAGGAATTAGCCACCCACCTTCTACTGTATTTGAAACTCACAGCCTCAATGCATGATGCATCACACTTGACAAACAATATAGGTTTCATAAACCAAAGTCTGACCTCACAAACAGTATTTCTGAAAATAAAACTATTAAGACTTAGCTCATATTCCCAGCTTCTAGAGTGACATTATGATTGCCGTGACACATAGCTCATGAACATGTACAATACCTGCAGAAGACTTTCTATGGCATGAAAGCCACGAATTAAATTCAAAGCCCCGCATAGCAGACTGAGCACAAATGAGACAACCCCTGGCAGAGTCACAGGTTCCAGACGCTGATGAGGAGCTGCAAAGCAGATCAAAAAAAGGTAACGAGGGTCAAAGTAATGTCCTTAGAAATTTAATAAAATAGTAAACTGATTTTTCAGTGGCATATAATACAAGAAGAGATCACTAAAACAAACTGCAAAATGTCAATCATATTTTCCAAGACGAGATATCTTAAATATTTCAACATAAGGTTTAAGTATTCTCTCCTCTCACATGTATAACTGTCTTTAACTCAGTACATTCAGTTTATTCAGAATGGTACTGAAGGCTCCTAAAACTTGCCAGGAAATCAATGGCAAAGAATGCACCCGATAGTGAAATTTGTCCACAATTAGTAGCCAGCTAATAAGCCACATACTTAAAGCGCTCTCACAACCTCCACTTTTATTTAATGCTAATGCATTAGCAGATCTATTGAGACTGATTTAGCTTGTTTACTTAACAGAACACTGTGAGGCAAAGCTATTGCAGTCTCCCACCTTAAAAAATACAGCCTCAAAAAATACCAAAGATAAAAGTAAGAAGACAGTTCTTAAACTACACTAGTATTTCTATCACAACCTTATACAGGCCTTCCAGATAGTGCACAGAATTCTCCTACAAAACACATGAAAATCAAAACACACTTTTCTTTCCATGCTCACCCACTCTTGGGCTTATCTAGGGTCACAAGTACATAGCGGTTGTGTATGTTCCTCATTACTGTCCCTTTCCATAACTATTACCAGAAAGCAAATATGAAAAAAACAATGCAAAACTCTTGATGGTCTAGGCAAGGCTGGGAAAACAATGGGACTACTGAACCATACTTAAATCATTTTGTTCAAACCAATGAAGTGCAAAGATGTGAAAAACAAGGTTAATGAACTGTAACATTAATAGAGAGAGGAGTGTCAATCCCAGTTGTTTGCATTGCACAGATCCAGGAAAAAGGCTTTCCAAACAGTTTATGAAGTTACAGAACCTAAAGAAATAATGACAAAAGCTATTTCACACTGATAAGCAGACAGGGCTGTCTAATTATGAGTGTGTGATAACTTAAAAATAAACCACAAAATCAGTTCAGTTAACTCATTTGTTCTAAATATAATAGTGCAATTAGTTGCATTTTCTAAACAAAAGCATAACCTATGTTTAACTTTCAGAGCTTATTGCTTCTCTAATAGTAGTGCATGTAAGAGGAATAGTACCAGCAACCACTCAGTTAAGGTTACATATAGTATTTGCATACCAAACCATTATTTTTCAGTGACTGGCTGCTTTGGGTTCGGGTTAAATTGGTTGTTTTTTTTTACAATATCTCCTCTAGAGAATGGCAAAAACCTGCAGCTGTATGTGACTGGTTTTAGCCAAAAGTAATTGCCTTTCATTAACTGATGGATACAATTTGTTCACTGCCCCCCATGCATAGCTCTCTAGACAATCTCATCTTCCAAATGTATTTGGGTAACTTTAAAACATTGCATGGTAAAATAGTATTTAAAGCACTTCTTTGAGAACCACAAAGGGAAAAGAGTTTTGTCAGCTAAATCAAGACAGTGTAAGAAGGATCATAAAACACTAACTTTTCTCTCTTATTAAAATACAAAAACAATTCCAAAAACTTCAAAGGACATTTAAAACCACTACTGATGTCAATTAAGCTCTCCAGGGCTTCATATATTTTAGCATTACAATCAAAGCAACAAGACTGATTTAAATACAAAAAAAAGTAAAATATAAAGGAAAACCAGAAGAATGACGGAGTGTCAGAGAAGGCAGGGTAAAAGACAGTTGACCTTGAGTCAGTACAGCTGTAAATCTTCAGAGTTATAACTGCCACATCAAAATCTCTCTAACACAAGCCAAGGATCAAATAAAACACAAATTCTTAATTAAAATGCTGACATTTAAATAAAAATCTAGGAAATTTTTTCAATGAGAGAAACTGCACTACTCGTAAGGACCTCTATTTAATGCATGAAACCAAAACAAACCATTGAATACACCATCAGGCAAAAAGTAACTCTGATTTGACAACTGCTCCTTCATTGAAAAAAAAGTTCAGAAAACAGAATATTTATCCTAACCTAAACCATGCTGTCATATTATTTCTAATACTTCCCAAACACAGACATTCACCTTTGAAACAAAATTCTATACATAATCTGTACTTTATGCATCACACAGTAGTAGCTACCCCTACTCCTCACTACAAAGCACAACTGTCACTAATGGAAAATGGCTGCTATGTTCAGTTACTTGAATAGGAGGCCTGAGCACTAGACCTTGAATATTTACCCTGTTACAAGTATAAGCAAGTAACAGACAATGTTTCATTGTCACAGACAAAACTAAGGCATCAAATTCTGTTACTCTGTTTAAGCAAACAGGATTTGTATCTATCTAACTTAGTACCTCTGCCTGCCATCCAACTTCATTCACTTACAGCAGGTCACATTTACAGCAAGTCACATTTTTTAACAGGCCAGCATATTCAGGAAAGTACACCAGGCAAACTATCTCTTCTTGTGAGGATTTATACTTGGAGCAAAGGAGAAACTTTGAAGTCTAGCCAACTGAGTGGGTAGCAAATACCCAGAGAAAGTTCTTTTCAAGCATGGAGAGAAGCAATGAATGTAAAGAACTACAAAGCTATTAGCAGACTTGCTAAAAAAGACACCGTTATTCAATAGCATCTAAAACTTGAGCTGAAGAAGGAGCAAAGTGCAAACCTCTCATAATGTACAGCCATTTGCTGGTGAGTTTCTACAGCAATTCAAGGAAGGAAGTGGATAACTGAACAGAGAGATCTATGGAATTCAGAGGAAGAAGAAACTTAAAAGTAACTGAAAGAGGGAAAAAACAGAAGAAAGTAGACAGAAAGGAGAACAGAACTGCTTCTGTAAGACAACTTGTGGAAAGGTATGTGAAATAAATTGGAAGATCATCTGCCAATTACTGATTTTACATTATGGTAAAAAGGGAAATAGTCCTTACACAATTTAGTTTAGGCACATATGATCTTCCAACATTTTTACTGAAAAAAGTGATAAACACTTCATCTTTTACTACATGGACAGCTTCGAAAATACAGCCAGTTTAGACACAAGCAAAATTCTCTCATGGGTATTGATTGGATTTTTAACAGTTGCAGAAAGTTTGAATCTAGAGAACTTCCAGAGTTAATCAGTTGCCACTTTGCCACCTTTCCACAAGCCAGGATTACACTAGAAAGTTAAAAAGTAACAATGTAAGCATCAAAAGGAATGGTATTTCAGCATTGCATACATTTACTCATCTACTGTTTATATGTCTGGGTTGTTTGTAAAGGGATATATAGTGCACCTTAGAAGATTCCACCCCTCTAAACCATTTAAAGTATCTTCACACTTTTTATTTCTTAATTTTCCAGAATCTACATCTAAAACTGTTAAATTGGAAGTAAAGAAATTGTAAGCTACTTCTACACTGTCTCATTGCACCTAGAATTCTCAGGATCAGGGCCCCACCAGTACAAACCAGACATCAGCAGAAAGCAGTTTTCAACCTTCTAGAGGAATCTTTGTGAGCAAGTAAAGCAATTAGGATAATAATTTTAAAGAGATTCTATTAAGAGATAAATGAATACATATAAACTGCATGAAATTAAGCTTATCTCTTATATTATAGAACTAAAGGAAGAGCTGCTAATATTTATGATTGAATTTTTACCCTGACACTGTAAAGGGAACAATAGTGGTGTACATCTGCCCAGGATAACTAGCTTTACAGACAGAGGTACTTCTGGGAAAAAAGCAGAAGACAGTAACAACTTCAAATCAACACTTCCTTTTACTCTGTTTATGATTTTGTTTCACTAAACTTGGAAAATGGAATCGGATGATGTCAGTTTCACATGTGGAATCCATGTCTTAGTGCAACGACTTGGAGAGTTTTAAGTTTTCTGTACTGCTGGAAAACATCTAAAGATGGACCTCAAAGTGATCCAGAGCATTCTCTTAAAAATTAAAACCTTTAACCCAGTTTAACCACACAATTCTATATTTACCTCCTACCTGAAATAGATGAAGTTTTGAAAAATTAATGACTACTTACATGAATGTGGAAACTATTGCTATTATTAACATCACACAAGAGGCACTTATTTGAGAGAGAACATCTTTTAGCCAGCACAGCTCTTTGGATTTTCACTGTCACAAATGCTTCCTAAAGTGATGCTTCTCCCTCCAAGCTTCTCTAACTCCTGACACTATGTTCTTAGCTTGTGCCAGGTACTACTTGACATACAGAATTTCTTGAAACATCAGAAAGAACAACAAAACTCTGAACAAGATGATAAGTAATCATCTTTATTTGTTTATTTTCACGCAGACTTATTTTTCTTGCAATAAAACAGTCTACTGAATAGAGCCACCCTCAAGAGTACCTTAGGAGGACAGGCACTTTGAGTAGAGAACAAAAGAGACATCTAAGGTTAAATACGTGTAAGGTCATGGCAGCTTTATGCATTGAGATCATCATAGTAAAAACCCTTTTTAAAAGAAATACCAAAGATTAATTCTACTACCCTGCATATTTAAGGGTATGAAATCAAAATGCTAAAACTTACCTGCAGATATCTTACCAGTACCCCTGTATTCTGGCACAGATAAACCTGTGAACCCATTAGCTGAACCAAGTTCTGACACAGAAATTTGGTAAGGTGGTCTCAGCTTGATCTCTGTCTGCATGTCAGCAAGATTCATCTTTGTTGACAAAGAACGTGTGTTGTTGTACCTCTGTTTGGTCCTCTGAATGAAATTATCTGTATAAAATTTAAAATATGAAGGTATAACCTCATGGACTTAAATAATCCAAGATGATGCATCTTTACATACTACATAATTCATAAACTGAAATACGTTCTTTGAAATGCTTGTCTTTTTCTTGGATTTTTTTCATATTATTTCTGTTTTGTGAATAACATATCATGAGCTATTTAATTCTGAAGTAAAAGAAAAAATTAAGCTCTAGAAGTCTAATTACCTAATAACTGTGAATAAACTAATGATTCTTCACTGCATGAGACTGAATGTGTTGCTAATAGAATTGATTTACCACACTTATTCTAGCTTTTCCATTAATTTGGTAAATATCCTTACAAAAAAAAAATTAACTTCTGCATTCAAATATAAACTTACCTGAGTATGAAAAGTGTTTGCAAAATATTCAGGCAGAGAAAATTAATATCCTATTATACAAAGACTGTAATAGACCTATATTCTAACTCAACAGCTAGTAGAACAAAGAAGGCATTGGGAACAAAAAAAGAGTTTTCACAGAAATCTTCATAAGGAAGATAACAGTATTATAAAGAATTCTTTTAAAATTGCCTGACTGAATTATGGACAGGAATTAACCAAGTGGAATATCTTCCCACATATTTCTAAAATTGCAGTTCTTTTTGCTCTAATGCATTTTATAAAAATATTTAAAGTAACTGCCTAACATACAGCATTAACGCAATAGATCTTAATGGAATCCATAACAGCTCTTATCTGGTGTTTATGAGATTAGTTGTATTTGGAGTTTGTATGACAGAAGATTAAATGCTTCACTATACCATAAGACAAATAAAAATCTTCCCCTTTCATGTACTTAAAAAAAAAATTACAGCACAGCTAAGGGCAAATACAAAATTGCAGTCCTTTACGTGAGAAATTTATGAAGCTCAATGTGTTTACAGGTTAAGTATTTCAACAGGTATGAAGTCAAACAACTCCCAGTACTACTAACTAGGAGAGGATGAGCTTCAGATTTGGTCACACAAAGCTCAAATCAAAACCTGCTGGAATGCACAGAGAGATTATAAACAAATTTGGATAAAATTCAAGTAGCCTAATCTAATGTTGGCAGAAATAATCCTTTATTGACGCTAACAGAAGTCAAATTAGATTCTAAATCCACCTGAAATACAGCTATAAACTTCTTTGGAGATTTCTAGTTTGTGTGCATTAAGTTGCACATCTATTTAAGTATTAATTTGTCTTAGTGTGAGAATCAGGGGAAAAAAAAGGCAGATCCTTACCAAACTCTATGAAACAGTACGGTCTGACAGCAGTATTTGTCTTCATCATATTGTAGGTAGTGATGAACTCTTTCTGAAGCTCATCCAGGAAGCAGAAAGCCAAGACACTGGGATAATTTTCAGTGCACAACATCATATAGCTGACTCCCAAAGAACTTATAAAGCTGTAATCGAGACAACAAATTCAAAATTTCAAATTTAGATCCAGGCATATTTCACTGCTTGATAGTCTGATCTCATATTCAATAATCTGCTTTGAGCAAAATTTGCTTTGAAGTACCAAAGAAATCAACATTTACTGAAAAGTCCAACACTGCTAGAAGAAAAACGACTTACTTTCAGGCAAAGTTTTACTTCAACACCATGTTGTATGAATAGATGAGAAGCTGTGCTGCACATTATATATATATATATATGTGTGTGTGTGTGTATACAGATATACACACTTTCACACATGGAACAGAAAATGACAAAGCTTTTAGGATACAGAAACAGCAGCTATGTCCCATAATAGCTTTTCATTCATCCCAAATGCAGAATATAAGATTCGGTACACCCCAAAAATGCAAAAGCTTATCTTCTGATTGTGAGGCAAGGGCAGCTGGTTCTTTCCAATAGGTGAGGAAACAGAATACTGGATTCACCGTTCTCCAAGACAGTTGCAAGGATGATGAAAGAGCACAAGTAGGAAATTAGAAAGGGACAGTTTTCAATATACATATCCCTATTGCTTTTAGAGAATTTGTTAAATAGAGCACACATCTTCATGACATTCAAATTTCTTCATAATCTTGACAGATAACTTACGCTATTAAAAGTAATCAAAGATTTCAGTAATAAAAAATACCCCAACTAAGACCGACATTTCAATCTTAGAAGTTTATTTTAAGCTGGTAAGTTTACAAACTACAGTTGAGGTTGTAAAACAAAAAAAATATTGACTGGAAAAATTAGTCCATGCTGGGCCTAACCCTGAAAAATGCTGGAAGCTCGCATATACTAATGAGAGTCAAGAGAAGGTTGAGGACTTTCTAGGATCGTTCAGGTGGTATACTTTCCACCACTATAACTTCCGCATGCAAGCTACGGGTTCGGATGAAATTACTCACCTCGTTCAAAAGAGCCTATCTAAACTAGAATCAGAATTCAGTTTACTTAAAGTGCAACTGAATTTCCAACTACACACAGGTGCACCTAGTTACCAACACTAAGGAGAAAGCAAAATTCTGAGTAAACAATACATTAAAAAAAATTGTTTCACGAAAATCCAAGTTTCATGTTGCAAACGGGAAAAGAGAGCATAATTCAGTGTTATCATCCAGGTACACTATCAAACTGACTAGTTGGGGTTTTTTTTTGTTTGTTTGGTTTTGGGGGTTTTTTGGTTGTGTTGTTTTTGGGGTTTTTTTTTTGTTGTTTTGTTTTGGTTTTGTTTTGTTTTTTAATAAGTATTCCTAAAACGTCAAATCACAGAAGTGTGAAGAGAAAGCAAAAAACCATTGTTGTACAAGTGCTGGAAGTAGCAGCAGAGTAGGTAGGCTCCATTCAGCTATTCAAGGCTTTACTAGGCACAGCCTTCACACTGGAAGAGCCATTCCCACCCTTCCCATTGCCTGTGTGCCATATGAAGTAATTATTGAGTCACACTTGTGTTTTAGGGCATGTTTTCTCTGAAGTCAACAGAAATTCTGGAAGTACAATGAAAGGGTTTAATTCTGCAACATCCTAACCTCAAGTTTTCAGAAACACCAAGTGATGAAAGTACTTGGATACTTTTTGTAATTTGCACAGATTAAAGAGAGAAAATTAACAAATACTAATGGAACTAACATGAGGAAGAACACTTCTGGTCATTTTCAAGTAAGAACCAATATTGAAATCTAAAAATATATTTCTAGTAGGTCAAGGATTTACATATTTATAGAAATACTGCCTATTTTGAACTAGAACTTCCACCAAAGTTTGAGTAGGTTTCAAAGCTTTCTCCAATTTCTCAGTTTCTACAATTTCTGACACATAAATACTGCCAAGAATTAAGCTTAATTTGATTAATCATTCCAATGAGAACTGATGACTTAATAGCTTAGAGAACCAAGATGTGCAAATACATTTGTAAGACAAGTCTTACTTTATATTATACTGCCCGGTTTTCAGAGTGCATCTATCAGGAAGCTGAGAAAGTTTCTTTGAAAGTATTTTAAAATACTTCCTACATTCTTGCATTCCTGTGCTCTGGTCATAATCTGTAGATGCAGACAGTGGGAGTCCATCCCTCACACGGACTACAGAGGCTGATAAAATCATAGACATTGCCAACAAAGTTAAAGGCAACCTACAACAAAACACAAATCAGAAGGAATTTGAATGAAAGTAAAAGCAAAAACAATTGTGATTTATTAAACTTCCTGAGCCACATACTGGACCTAGACTTAAAACAGGGCAAAGAGAGAATTTTCAATTGTAACTCAGATTACTCCCAACTGAATAGGACCTATTAGTTTGCATGTACACCTGCTATCAGCACCACATTTTTAAATACTTTCATCTGAACTGCCATAAATCCTTATCTAGATACCTGCGGAGATTCAAACACTTTTACTTGACCTTAGTAGCACTTGCACCCTTCAAGCTGTGAGTCTTCTTGTTTGGTAAGACAACAATTGTAGTCTAAACAAGTGAGAAGAGTAGTTGGAGAGGAAAAACATTCACTGTAAAGGTATGCCAGATGGAAAAGTAATGCAAGCAACAACATTAATGGGCTCTCATGAAAGTATTGTTACTGCATACATGCTTAAATATCCTGGACAGAGGGAGACATAACTTACATACTATCAAACAGGACATCAAGGAACAGGACATCAAGGTATGCCCTCCAGCTCTCCCAAGAGACAATGGAATTTCATAAACATGAAATGTCTTTTTTATCAGGGTCTTCATTTTCTTTAAATACAGAAAATGTGTCTATCAGTATTGCACAAACACTGAGCTGACTGAAATGGTGCTTGCAAAGCCAACATGCTTTTACAGTATGTGCTGGGTTTGGCAGGGATAGAGTTAATTTTCTTCATGGTACCTCATATGAGGATATGGTTTGGATTTGTGCTGAAAAGAGTGTTGATAACTCAGAGATCACAGAATTACAGAATGTTAGAGGCTGGAAGCAACCTTGAAAGATCATCTAGTCCAACCCCCCTGCCAGAGCAGCATCATCTATACCAGATCACAAAAGCATGTATCTAGGTGGATCTTGAATATCTCCGTGTTCTAGGCACTGCTGAGTAATAGGCTCTCTTACACAGAGTCAAGACCTTTTCTGCTTCTCACACTGCCCCACCAGTGAGCAGGCTGTGGGTGCACAAGAAGTTGGGAGGGGACACAGCTGAGATAGCTGACACCCCAACTGACCAAAGAGATACTCCATACTATATGATTTCATGGTCAACATAAAAAGCCTGGGTAAGGAGGAGGAAGTGGGAGATGTTCAGAATGATAGTGTTTGTCTTCCTTGGGAAGTAATTAATTTTCAAATAGTTGGGGCTGTTCAGACTGGAAAAGGGTCTGGGGAGACCTTATAGCAGCCTTTCAGTACTTCAGAGAGGCCTAGAAGGAAGATGGGGGCAGAGTTTTTTACAGCATAATAATTTACATTTAATGGAATACAGTCACTTAAAAATTAGAAAGTTGTGTATTTAACCATTTCTCAATCAAAAGGAGAAAACACATAGCTGGTATTTAACAACATAAACACAAAGCCTTCAGATAAGTCTTCCAAGACTGAAGATGCATTTTTAAAACCTTCAGGTTCTTCAAACCTTATTTTAAATCAAAACATCCAAAAGTCTAGCAAAGCCAAGCACTAAGAGAATTATTTACCTACTAAGTATCAGTACCCAACTTTGTCCTCTTACAAGTGGGCGAACTGCTAGAATTTATATGAAGTCAAAAGCAAACACTTCCTCATCTTCTAACACTGCACTGTAGACTCCTGCCACATACTACACCTACCACTTAAGAGATTATGAAAAAGAAGAAAAAAATATTTTTGCCTCCCTCAGACAATGCTACTCAAGGTCCATACAGTGACAAATTACAAAAGAAAACAGATTTCTGAATACAGCTGAAATATGCTTTTGTGTGCAATACTGACATGTTTACAGTACTTTTCAAACTCCAGCATTAAGCAAGCTTTAGAAGCCTTAACAGCTGAAGGACTGTATATTGAAAAGTTAGACATCCAGATTTTGACAAAACAGCACTGCCTCTTCATAAGAGAGGAAATAGATTTTTTTTCCCCTGAACTCTCACCTCACTTATTTCCCACTACCTAAAGGTTATATAAACATCAGGATAATTATTGAGTAATAATCAATATTCCAGTTTTTCAAGGGTATTTACTCCTCAGAAGGAAAGAAATGTATAATGACAACACTGAAAACATGAAGATGAATTTCTGAAATTGAAAATTACATCAGCAGTTTGACTTCGTCCTGCTGTGAGAAGTCACATTACCTGAAGGAATACCAAATTAATACCCTGTATTTCACTTCAATAGCATGTTAGACATAAACCAAAGTGATAGCAGCAGCAGAAGCCACTGTCTCCTGTAGTCTGCTGAATACTTCTAGGTGTTTTACCAGGTATACTCGTTATTTCAGCACTTCAGTGCTGAATTCCCTATCGTGCAAAGCCCTTTGATCGGCTGGACACAAAACAAAACAATTTTACAGCTTGCTCTAGCTTAGCTTACTGGAGTGAAGCATTTTGAAACATAAACCTTCAGCCCTAGAAACCATTACCTGTCTCTATTTCAGTTCATGCACGTGCTCCCAGTGGGACAATTTAAGGCACCTGTTCTCTTAACTATGCTGCTAAACATATATCCATGGCAGCAGCTCAAGAGCATGACAGAATTGCAGAGGAGCTTTAATTGTAATGGTTCTCTGACAATAACCCCCTCTACCACTTGGAACTTGGTCTTGAAGGAGAATCCTGAGAGCTACATCAATATAAACAAAAGGACAACAATCTGATAAAAGTTTAAAATTTCTCTCATTAACTTACCTGCACAAAATGTAATTTCATGGATCTGCATTTCTTCTGATGAAGCAAATAACTCCATTAGCACCTAATGTGAAAAAAGGAACATAGGTCCAAGTACTGTTTTAAGAAAAGGCAGCGAAAAGGACAGCACTGCAGGAACTCAGAATCCTGTAGCCAGCTCTCAGAAGGAAGAATATTGTTCTGTTCACTTTTTAAATTATCTTCACACTTACAGTTCATGGTGAGCTATCTGATGAGATAAGAACAAACAGGAAAGGTTAATGAAATTATTTACTGTCTAACAACATTCTTTAGTTCTTTTTGTAAGAGCATGCTCATTGGAAAGGCCTGAATGCACCCCCAGGGAGATGACTCAAGAGGTACTGAAGTAAAAAGAAAACTAGAATAGAAATATTAAAATGTTCCTCTGTTGTTAGAGTGGAGTTGAGAAGTCCCATTACTTCAGCCATTTAAAATGGGAAAATATGCTATCTGTCTGCACAGTACAATAGTAACTCAGGGTAACACAACCTTTGACTCTGAATTCCATCATTCACCTCATACACTAAATTGAATTGATCTATAATCTCCTCTGATCAGAAATGTGAATATTTCAGGACCATAGTACAACACAACCACAACTGTATCTCCTAAGCATTAAGAGTTTCAATAGTCTAACAAGTTGCATTACTCCTACAACTAAGGACAAAGAATACAAAGATCACTAACAGCAGCAAGTACACACAGACAACAGAGACAAAGCAAAGGATGAAGAGCCTTTAGAGGTATTATTTCAAATATTTATGGCTATTCTGTATCTAAATAAATATTTGCATAGATCTAGAACAAAACCACTTTCTTCAAGATTCCTATCTATATTTAGAGAGATTAGGCTAACAGAAGATAAGCCTCCATTAAAACCTGCCAATTCTCTTAATGTACTATGAAATCACACGAGGTAAAGACTGCATTTAGATGAACAGTCTTAAAACCACGCATGAACCAGGGTTTGCTATCATTATCTTAAAAAACCCAGCCAGTAAAATTTAAACTTTTTCCTCAGCTTCCTAAACAGTGGAATCAGAAAGCTACCTAAAAAACTAAGCAAATAAATCCCTTTGGTTCCAAGATGACATGTGTAAAAATACATGCAATAAACATACTGTAATAGAACACTCAGCCTTACTTTAAAGTGTATTAATATAGAAAAAGTTTACTAAATCCTTGAAATGGAAGAACTATTTCACTCAGCTCTCAAAACAATAAGGCTCTACAGAAAGAGCCAAGCAGTAAATTTCATATAGACTTCTCTAGGTAAAGTGTGCAGAAACAAAATTAACCATATGGTAGTGTTTTCAGAATGATCTTTAAATGTCTTCTTAAGACATCTATTCAAAACTGCAGTTATTCACCATAATACTACAAATTTCATAGGTTTCCCCCCCAAAATTCTATATCCATCAAACACCTAAAGATGACTTTTAAGACTGCACTTCCACCACAAATGGTCTGTAAATCCATTAGAGGCACAAGGAAACAAATGGTGCCTGGGTTTTACTCATTCTATGACAGAACGGAGGAGCATCGAATTCAACCAGGGCTTGTTGGGCTCACAGGTACCATAGATGGTCCTTCACAAAACATGCAATTAGGCAGTGAACTGCTTATTATAGGATGTTGTTGATGCTAAAATGTTCATGAGGCAACAGGAAAAGCTCACAGAAAGAATACAAGGGTTATTAAAACTAAATCACTACCCTTTGCTCAGCAAGATTCTGACCCCAAATCAATTACCAAAAGGGGAGTACACCATGGAAGCATGACTCCATGCTTCTGCTATTATTACATTTTCCTGTGTGCATCTACTCCTTGTTCACCTTTATTGATTTCCACTGATACTTCACAGCCCTCCCTGCAAATGAGATCTGGGAGAACTCATGGAAAAAAGGAACACAGACAGGTAAAAGTCAACTGAAATTCCTCTGCTACTCCACCCTCCCTGAAGCTGTCCAATTTATCACACATATGTCAATCTTCACTGCTTTCACAAATAGGCATTGTCACATGTGGCTTCAGTTCCATTTCCTCCTCTGAGCAGGAAATCTCAGGTGATGGAAACCAGAGCCTGTTTTACTGTGCTTTTTTCTTAAGAGCCATTCAATTACCATCTCATTTATTTTTGTATTACGATGGTACTTGATTCTGAGGCAGCATCTAGAAAAGTTCTGGTAAGTGATATACCTCACAGTCTTTTACAACAAATTGGTCCTCCAACTTATGATCTGACAGAAATTGTTTTATACCTGTCTGAAATCTCCTCATAACCTCTTTTACAAGGGAGTGTTTGAAAGTGACCTCTGAGTATGGTTTGCTGAGGATACCATAATTTTTTTTTAAGTTTAACTGCACAAAATTTGAAAGACATTCTAAACAGATCCAGTGTACTGGCAAGCCTACCCTCCTGCACCTGATGGCCTTCAGCAGCAAGTTAATCAAGCCATGTCTTGTCAAGATGTCAAGTCTCATGGTAACTTTGCATAAAGCTGGAAAGCAGTTGCAAGCTGCACACCTGTTTGATGCAGAATGAAGATACAGTTTCTGTGCTGACTTCACGCATACTTAAACAGTGTTGGACGATTTAGTGTTCCCACTTTTGAGGGTTGTGACAGCTGCATTCTGCAGGCAGGTGTCTTAAGTTTTCCCACTCTAGACCACACTTCAGAAATTGATGCTATGAACTAAAGCATTATGGAAGGGCACAACAAATACTGCTACTTTGACATGATCAGATATGGTCAGATAAGGAAATAATCCTGAATCACCAGCCTATATCCTCTCCATAAAGTAGAGGATGGAATCACCAGCCTATATCCTCTCCATAAAGTAGAGGATGGAAACAGCACCAGACATCTGTAAAAAAGGAATTTGATCTTCTCATCTACCACCATACAGTAGTTCTGACACAATCATTTGAACTATTTGCAATGTCAGTCAGAGCAGGAAGAGGCAATGTGGTTACTGACTTCACCTTAGTCACATCACGTCATATTGCTTAACTTTATCCCAAAACCACTGGTGCCTACACAGCCAACCAGAGGAATGACCGATCCCTGCTGCAACAGACTTCATCTACTGAACAACGTGTACAAAGAGGCCTGAGCTGTGGCCTCCTGCCACTGAACTACCCACCGCGCCCCGTGCTCGCTGCCAGGCGCAAACCTCGAGTGACAGAGCTGGAGACAGCCGGTGACGAGGGATACGCCGGTACTCCTCTCTCACCTCAGCTCACGAGCAAAAGAAGCCGACTCTGTGGCTCCAGCGGCCGGGATGACACCTTCTAGAGCACGGCAGCCCCTATCAGGGCGGCGGCCTGGAAGGCGGAGACACCGGTGATAAGTCGCTTCGCAGGACCAGACCCGCGCCAACCCGGGAGGCCTACGGTATCCCAGCAGCCTCCCGCCCCGGGCCCGGGAGCAAGAAGGGAAGGGCAGACAGCAACTGAGACCCCAACCCCGGGAGGCCAGAGAGAGACAGAGCCCTACGGCAGCGCCTGTCAGCACGGTCCCCTCCCTCGCCCTCCCTCACGCTGGCAGGCCCCGGGCGTGGGCCAGGCCCCGGGCGGGCCGCGTCATCTGGCAACGGCGCGGCGCGGGAGGGGGAAGGGCTCGCGCTACCTGGCTCAGCGGAGCGGAGCAGCGGCAGCACCAGCCACGGCCACGGCGGCCGACTCCCGCCAGGCATTGTGGGTACTTTCCACGTCTGCCGCGCTGGAGCGCTCCTCACGTGACGCCGAGACGGGCGCGCCATTGCTCCGCGAGCGGCGCGGGGCGGGGCCGGGCCTGCTTCCAGCGAGCTGCGTGTTATTGGTGTTGCTCCTTGGAGTCTCGGGGACACAGCTGGCGGGGCCTTGCGGTCTGTGGGGCGGCTTCAGTGCTGTGCCTGAGGCAGTGTTGCCTCACGCCCTGAGGAGAAGGCGATGCCTCCCCAACCCCGCGTTATAGTGCTGTGGCTTCACGTAGGCCTGCCCCCGTCGCCGCGAGCGGGGCTCTCGGGTTAACCGTTGGAGCTTGGTTTCCGCTAACTCGTCAGCTGGCGTGCATGGGAGGACTTTGTCAAACGAGTTGAAGTGCCCTGACACCGCTCCTCCTGCAGAATCGTAGAATGCTTTGAGTTAAAAGGTCGTGTCCGGCACACCTGCAGTGAGCAGGGACATCCTCAGCTCTATAGCTCTATTCGGCTATTCAGAGATGCATCCAACCTGGCCTTCAATGTTTACAGGAACAGGGCATCTGCCACCTCTCTGGGCAACCTGTGCCAGTGTTTCACCACCCTCTCACTGTAAAAAAAAAAAAAAATATTCTTCCTTACCGCTAGTCAAAATCTTTTAATTTAAAACCATCACCCATTGTCTATTATAACAAGCCCTAGTAAAATCTCTGTCCCCATCTTTCTTCTAGTCCTCTCTGAAGTACTGGAAGGCTGCTAGAAGGTCTCCTCGGACCCTTTTCAAGTCCGAACAACCCCAACTCTCTTGGCCTATTCTCATGGCAGAGCTGTTCCAAGTCTCTGATCATTTTTGTGGCCTCTTCTCAACTTCTCAACTGGTCCAACAGGTCCAGGACTCCAATCTGAACACAGTGCTCCATGTAGAAGCCCGCAGTGTGCCAGCACAGGGAGACTGCCTTGCTATTGCTAGTTCACTGCTTTATACAGCTTTGGCTAATTCTTAATTAGCCTAGTTCTTTTTTAAAAAAGAAGTTTGATAACTGCACTCTTTGGATTCTTCCTGTAGTTGGCCAGTTTCCACCAGATTTGATGGATGTATTCAGAACTTGGCATATGCTTAATGGTACAAGATGCAACATACATGTTAGGTGGTTTCTGATGGGGCATCAAACATGACTGCTGATGGGGAACGTTATATGGTGATGTAATTGTCACCAGAAAAAAGTGCACTGGGATGACACCGGCTGATAGACTAATTTCACTCATTTCCAGACAAATCAACTGGGCATGTTTCAACAATAAAAGACAATACAAAAATGAAAGTATGCAAATCTCATTACAAATGCCATTATTAATCCCTAAGTGACATTCCTATTTTCAAACTATTTTCTTTACCAATACAAGAATATTTTTCCCTTCAACTCTACTGTTTTCCTACTATTATCATACTGTTTTAGTCTGTTGGCTCAAATCTCAAAAAAAAAGCAGCTTATTTCTTCGCTAATGCTTTTTAATTTCTTCTTCCATCTGTTACTACTTCACTATCCAAGTGCTTGCAGTGTGGCAAAGACTGCTGGGGTAGAGGTAATATATCTTGCAGTCTGTACTTTAGGGCTCTACAGAGCTTCACTCAGGAGTGAGGTAGTCAGGAGGATGGCACTGAAGCAGGTAAACATTCTCCAACCTCTAGTCTGCTTTCTTTAAGCAGC
Organism: Ramphastos sulfuratus; assembly: GCA_013399055.1. Lineage (NCBI taxonomy): Eukaryota > Metazoa > Chordata > Aves > Piciformes > Ramphastidae > Ramphastos > Ramphastos sulfuratus. The sequence goes on along the minus strand of WBNM01036833.1, from coordinate 684,533 downwards.
ATAAACGGGTTTAGGGAACCAGTTTGGGAACTCCAGATACCAGTGGGATATCACCTCACTGCCTACCCTTAAGATAGTGTATGTGAATGCCAGATGTGTTAATGATCTCTTGGATCTTACAATGAATCATAAGTTACTGTTGGTGGAGATTGATTTTTGCCCTTTCAGCCTTCAAGCTTTCTCCTTTGCGCTTCAAGTAAAGTGTAGCCGAGCTGAGGAATTGAGCTCTCTCTGTCAAATGAGGCTGCAGCAAGAAGTGCAAGGTTAGCTATGGACATGGAGTTGAGTAACTGAGGAGGGGAAGAATTGTTTTCAAAGATAAGACTGAGAAGCAGTGAGGTGAGGAGCTAGGAGATACCAGTGGCATGGAGATGTGGGAAGGGACAGAGGGGATAGTAAGCACAGATAAGCAGAGAGGCTGCTGAGGGACAGGTCACCTGCAGGTGCTTGGTGAGATAGTTTTACTCTGGACATATAAACTCAAAAAAAAAAAAAATCTTGGAGAGACCACAGCAGAAGACTCTTGTTGCTGGGGGTAACTGCCAGAGATGGGCACTGTGAACAAGTCTTGCTTAAGCCTCGAAAGGGGTGGAGGGTCTTCATGTTTGAATAAGCAGCTCTGCACCTCCACGTCAGTATCTTGGATGGTCAGAAAGCAGCTGTGTTCCCTGTCAGGCTTTTGTAGAGCTGAGCATGGGAACATCTCAATCCTGACTCACTAGGCACAACAGTGGCATACATTTAGAAGATGATACATTAATCTGAATGATTTCCAGAGACTTCTTATCCTGTACAAACAGAGCACACAGTATTACAAGCTGCACAATTTAACAACTTATGATAGCATCTACTATAACGCTGAGAAGTAATGATTACCTAATTAGAGGCTGCCTAAAGGTTTGTGATAAGTGCATACGTGTCATTTTAATTTTTCTAGTTCTTCTGAACTGTTTGTCTTTCAACCCTAAAATTCTCTTGACCTTTTGTAAATGTTTTGAAGAAAAAAAGATAAGCATTTTGCATTTACATAAACAGGTCTTTAAAAGTTATATATACACAATTATTAGTTAAGACTTACACATTCCTGGGGGAAAACCGAAAGAGTAATATTAATTTTCAGGTGAACTTGGCCCCAAGAAGTTAAATGAATTTCACAAGGTCACTGAGGGAGGTAGTGGAAGAGTCAGAAGTGGAGTTAGAGCTCCAGCACTCTCAACTCTCACAGTGAACTAAAATCCTAGCTGTTTTTCAAGAATTTGCATGGCTAACAAGGCAGTTACACTTAAAATAGCTTTTTCTTTTGTCCCATTGACTCCCCTAAGACATAAAAACCGTAGAACATTGTTAGAGGGGCACCACATAGTGAATAAATTAATGAAAGCTGCAGTCAGAGATCACATTTGGTTTTACTCAGTCAGTGCAAAGGGAAACCAAAGTAAAGGAATGTAGCTGTTTCAAAAACAGGGTAAGAGGCAAGGAGATGAAGAGTAGTATGAGCTAGAGTATGGATAGCATCAGAGGTTGAAGAGAGCTGGATGAAAAGGACTGGTGCCAAACCCCGCAGAAATGACGTCAAGGTGTGTCTTCATGAGTGCAGCAAAATAACGAAGCTGTATGCTTGCTTAACATGCCATCTGCCAGCTGAAGGCAAAACCCAACAATGAATGCCCAGAGACAAGTTAGGATGGGATTTACTGCACCAAAGTTTAGGGACCCGCAGTGAAAGAGCTCTTTTGTTGCTGCTTTTCCTCAGTTGCTGCAGGAAGAGCAGACATGTCCAGCCCCACTTACACATCAAGGGTTTAGATGATTAAATGTAGCCAAGACAAACCCTTAGGTTCTGTCCACTGGATTTAAACATGACTTTTAAATCAAATTTCCTCAAGGAAAAATATCCAGCCTGAGGAGCTGGCAGTAGTTGTGCTCCTCAGTGATGGAGTCACAGGGGAAGTGTAGAGGTAAAGGTCTGAAAGGACCTTCAGAAGGTCATTCAGAAGATTTAACTTAGTTTTCTTTGCAGCAAATAAAACTGTAGAATACTTCAGTAATGCATTTTTAAAGGGAAAATAAAAGCCTTCTCTGATTTACTCTAATTAAACAACCAGCAGCCTTTTGTTCAGTAAAGATCTTTATAATTATATTGCTTCTTTCTCTGGATCTTTTTTTTTTTTTTTTTTCTGTCTGTCCTCAAGTTTGGCAGTCGAAGCTGGAGGTATTTTTCGAGCTGGGACTTTAGCTGGAAACTGGACTAATAATCCATTAGTGTGCTTCCTGTTTCTTGGATGGCAATGCCAATTCCTATGAAAAACCAGGTATGTTGAATCAGTAAATTTATGTGGAGTGCAGCCCAGCTTCATTATGAGTGCTTAAAATTCTGAACCAGGCTCCTAAAATCATGGTGCTGGCTGAAAACCCCTGACTGGGGTCAGGGGCCCCCTAAGGGCCACAAAAATGATCAGAGAGGGTGAGAGAGCCGGGATTGCTCAGTCTGAAGAGGAGGAGGCTCCGGGGGGACCTAATAGCAGACTTCCAGTACCTGAAGGGGGCCTACAGGAAGGATGGAGAGAAGCTGTTTACAAAGGCCTGCAGTGACAGGACCAGAGGCAATGGGTTCAAGCTTGAGAAGAGCAGATTTAAATCGAATGTTAGGAACAAGTTCTTTACTATGAGAGTGGTGGAGCACTGGAACAGGTTGCCCAGGGAGGTCCCTTCCATGGAGACATTCAAGGTGAGGCTTGGTGGGGCCATGGGTGACCTGGTGTAGTGGGGATGTTTCTGATGACTGCAGAGGGGCTAGACCACATGACATCTAGAGGTCCCTTCTGGCCTGGATCTGTGCTGGTTTGAGCTAATTGGAATATTTTAATAGAGAAAATTATATTATAGGCTGTGAAAAGGAAACAATGGTGATGTCTACTTCACTCATAGGCTTGCTGAGACGTTTAAGAAAAAGTACTAAAAACAAAGATAAGTCAGTGTCTCTGGGGCACAGCGTCTCGGGCCGTCTAGCTTCTGGCTTCTCCT
>WBNM01036833.1:448811-680551 GCA_013399055.1 Ramphastos sulfuratus | reverse complement strand
AAAAAAAAAAAAAAAAAATACGGAAGAGAAACTTAGAAGTGGAAGCTTTGAGCGGAGAGGTGAAAGTTCTAGGGATAGGCCATACAATGGCAACAATGGATAAGTTAAAATAATTTCATTGGAGCATCAAGAGCTTTATGTCTGGAAGCACAGCTTGTACTTTCCCCTTGCTGCTTCTGCTGCGCCCGCTGCTATCTTCCCCTGCCACTGTTTTGGCTGGTGCTGCTTTTGCTGCTTCGCCGCTGCTTGACCCCTTCCCCATCTTCATTAAGGTTATTATATTTCTGTAGTAGTTTATTTTCCTTATACTATTTAGTTTAAACTATGAGAAATATAATTTAATTTTTTCCTGACTTTCCAAACAAAAAAATCCATGTTGTAGTGAGTTTACTCTACCGGGGGAGGGATCTGCCCTAACCTGGTACAGTGGATAAAGAACACATAATTGGTAGTCTAAATTATTCATGGGCAGTTTATGCCCACTTGCCCACATGCCAAGATTGCCTCCTTTTAATATTTCCCCTACCTGTAGTATTTACAAAGAGTAAACAATGTACATCTTGGTCTTCAGCTGCTAGGCTAAACAAGCTACATGTGCACACTTTCCTTTCGTGAAAGGTTCTTCAGTTCCCTTCTCATCTTAGCAGTCCATTTCTGCATCCATTTCATTAAGAATCCAACTTCGGTTTTATGTGATTTGTCAGAATCAGGCATTTTGTTCTGAAGGTCTTGTAAAGAGTCATTCATGCCTCCTTTGTTATTCTGGCAATGTCTCTCCTCTTGCATTTTAGAGTTCCAGTTGCTTTCTCTGTGCCCATGCCGCACTGGGGCAAATGGTTAAAAATCTGTGTAACTGCTGGTTTCCTGCAGATTTTTTCCTGCTACTAGCTCTTACTACTTCTGTTGCCTTATTTTTCAAGGACATTCAGTTGTTCTTGTAGGACATTCTCAAATTTCTCTACACCAGTAATACCTCCTGTGATTGTGATTTCGATACGTTTTAATGATCAGACACTTCTGTTTTCCAAATAGATCAATAATGAAAACAATAATAATCAGTCTTAAGACTTATTTTTCAGGAGCTCTGAATCATACTCTTTCAACCCAGCTCAGTTTCTCTTCTTCTAGCATCACATATGTCATGAAGTCCCTTTATAAATTATCTCAGCCTTCTCCAGGTAGGAGATACAATTTTATACACACTTTTCATCAGCTACTTTACTGAAGTCTAGACAGTCAGATATCCCTTTGTCTAGCTAATTAATTACTGTATCAAAGAAAGCTATCGAATTAGTCTGGTATTACCAAACCTTAGTAAATGCCAATTTAATTTTATTCTGTTTTCCAATGACTGTCATGATTTCTGTAATTCTCTCCTCCCACATCCTTTCCTAAAGCCTGACATAAAACATTGATGTACACAAAGCAAAATGTATTGAGCTTTTTGAGAGAAATCTATGGTTTGTCTTTAGTATAGATTAGTTAAAGCAGCAGTTATAAATGTATTGGATGCCTCACTACATTCACTAGCAGAAATGTATATGCATCCTTTTTTTTAAAGACTAAATATTAACTAGTAACATTATTTAAGTTAGAATATACATTCATCTGGCTGTTTCAGCTAAGACATGGCCCCACATGGAATAGGGTCTTTTCCTGAACAGGTTTGTAGTCCAACTCAATCATGACATGCGTTGCAGAAAATCAGAGAACAATGCAACACAGTGACTTAACTTGTAAGGCAATTACAGGCATTGGGTATGGAAGAAATACACGTTTTGAAAAAAAGAGAAGAGTTGGGAAGGATTTATTTGAAAGGTATTGGCTGATTGTTCCAGATGGAGATGAATTACACGTGGTACTGCCTTCTTTGTGCTTAATTTTTAATTATGTTGTGGACAGTACACAAATTGAAAGAGCTGGTAAGAAACTAAATCGAGACTTGAATTTCAAGTCCATGGCTGACCCACAGACTTTGTGTGTCCTTGGGCAAAATGCATTCTCCTTTCTTCTCCTCTTACTGCCTCATCTGTAAAACAGAGATAACACTACTGCTTTTTTTCCTAACCTGACTATTTACATAATAAAAGCCTTTCCATGCATGACAGTCTCTCATATATTTGTACAGCATCTAGTATAACGAGGATCTGGATCTTGGGACTACAATACATAACAATTAAGATTATACATCCACCCAAAATACACATAATACACCTAATACTGCAGTACCTCACCAGGGAGAGAACTTTATTGCAGGTGAACTCTACTTCTGAGACTCCTGCAGTCCCTCCTTTCATTCAGCTCCCCTGCCTAAGAAAGGCTTTTGGTAGGCAGGGAAGTTTTAGGAAAGTTAGAAGTCCTGTGGCTATGCTTTTATGGTCTCCTGCAGGTAGAATGTGACGGACCCCAGAGTCCTAAGGGACCTGCCAGGAGCTGTGCAGCATCTGAAAAGGCTCCACGTTTCTGTGGCACCTCTCCCGTGGCCCCATTCTCCTCCTGTTGTATCATGGAAGGTCTGCCTTGAAGGCAGCTTGTTTCTGTTTGAAAAGGGAACAAAAAAGCCTCAGTCTGTAATGTGTTGTCCATATTGTCAGAGGACTGTGTACCCACTGCAGACCAGCCCAAGCACAGAGCTGTTCTTTCCTGCTCAGTAATCAAGCCTCACACTCTTGGAGAATTCTGAGTGCATTCTAGAGATGCAATAGGAAACGCTAGACCTCATCGACCTGTTCCATGCTCATAGGGCATCCCCTCACCATCCACCAGGATTGGAACTTAATGAAGCATTTCCTAGGAAATGTTTTTTTCAGGAGCTTCATCTCAACTTGGAGAAAGACAGCATTCCCCATGAGAACTTTTGGGAAGCAGGAAGCTCTTTCCCCATAACCTGTATGGCCAGAAGATAATGCCAAAATGCTGCTCTTGCTGGAGATCAAGCTGGTTCTGCACTGTTATTTCTCTGCACGCTAAAAGTAAAACAGAGGGTGCTTGCCTGGCCTGAGCTGGTGAGTCTAGGCCTTGAGGCTAGATTGGCTCTGCAGCTACTTGGCATGAAGAGGAGTAAAAGCACATATAAATTAGGAGCTCTTAAGGCAAATTTCTTTGTTTGGTCTCAGAGGAACTGACTGAGGGCACTTAATATTTGCAGCAGTAGACCAGCCCCTCTCCATAGACAGATGACATTTTTCAGTGCTTCCCTTGTGCTGGCAGATACACTTTCATATTAATTTAATTGTGCAGCACTGCACTGGCTAAAACCCACAGACAATAAAAACAAAACGAAACACCAAACCCCAAACTAGTTTCACCACTCTCCCTCCTGCCTTTCTCTTTAGAAGTTTTACCAAAGAATAAAAATGATGGCAACTGGATTACTAATAATCCATAGCTATTAACTGATTATTTAGTTTCATATACAAGGAAGATTGTATTGTGTTGTGGCTATTGTTTTATGGGAATTGAGAGTAGGTATCAGGTGTCTGTTACAAATGTTAGGCACAAAATTAAACACCCACACATACTGAAAGCGCCATCAACACGACAGGAAGAATTATTCATTTTGCAAGCAGAAACGTGACAGAGCAGAGGAGTGACGAATGCTTTAGATAAAATCCAGAGTTCCATTTTAATGCACGGGATAAGGACCTCTTTTTCCATGTAAAGACTCCCAACTTTTGCAGTTTCTTAGTTCTCCATAATTTAGCTGTGCACATATTTGGCATTTGGAGTGTGACGGATTTACACATTTGCTACCAAATGAGCTGCAAGAGCTAATCAGCTCGCACAGAATTGCACATATTAACGAAGAAGGCTCTTCTGCATGCCTGCGATGTAGACACCCACTTAACTGGGGCACCAGAGACTCATTTGAAAAGATTTTGTTCACGTAGAATCTTTTTTCCTATGATGAATGCTTGCAGCGAATCATGTGTTGTAGAGAGGGAGGGAGCAGTATCTGCAAAATTTGACTAAATGGCTCTCATTACTGAGTGATGGAAGAGCAATAGGAAAGATAATTTATTAGTGGCTCATAGCTAATGAGAATAATTAGCACTATGGTGCTTTTGAAGCAAGCACAGAATAACTGTTCCTTAAGGAGCATCAGAGTGGTGAGTGCTCCGGGCACCAGGACAGAGGAATACCATGAGCAGGACTCTTGCAAACCAAGAACCAGGTCTGACAGCTGGATGGAAGCACTCAGACATCCTTTCTGGCTCTAATTATCAGCCAGCATTGGAGCTGAGATTCCCTATATTTTGGGCTAACACACCATCTTTTTTTCTAGCCTCAAAACCAGCTGCACCAGGCTGATGAGCACAGCTCATCTTAACTCAAAAAACAGAGTCTGGAAAATGCTGCCTTAGATACTGAGGGTTTTGTTTGGGTTCTGTGGTTATTTTTTTTTCTCCCAACACTGCATCGTACAGTGCCTGCCAAAACCTTAGCAAAAGCAGAGCCAGGTGAGGGTGCTTCACAGGGAGTATTGCAGCAGTGCTGGTCAGTCAGGCATTCCAGGCATCTTGGTTGCCAGCAGATAAAATGGCATTTGGAGTAATTTCCTTCATAGATACATCCAGATATGCTTCTTCCTTAATCAGAAAGGAAGAGCAGGATGCACAGAGAAAGCATAGCATCTTGTCACCACCAGCCAAAGAAAATAACAGGAGAAAATTGGGGTTCAAATCAGTTCCAGCACAGAGCAGTTATGTACACAACCAGATCAGCCAAAGGGCTGCACACCCACAGTTCCAGCAGGGCCATGGAGTGCTCAGGGATGCTGGGCTGCCAAAGGCAGAGGAAATGCCAGGGTTTGGCCCCGACACTCAGCACCTGCTAATAAAAGCTCATTTTGCCCCTCTCAGTTTTCAGAATTTACTCCCGCAGTCCCAGTGTACCCTTACAGACCCAATCATAGTAAAGTTAGCCTATTAAATTAAAATGAGGTGCACGTGGACAACAGTCCCCACTCCCCTGAGAGTCGTTTTGAGTGAATGGCTTGTTTCACAGTTTGTAAAACGCATGTTGGCAGGAGTTTTGTATTATTCTAGGAAATCCATATAGGAAACATTTCTTTCTTGTAATATAGCACTATCAAGAATATGGAGAGTGATTTTGCTTGTTAATTTTCTTAGTCTGTTTTCCTTTTGAAAAAAATCTGTAGGCTAACTTGCCAGGTCTTGACTTTTCTTTTGAAAAGCAGTTAGCCTCCAAAATCACCCATGAAACAATTCCATCCAAAACAAGGTTTTGTCTAAAGCATTCTCTTAAAGCATTTAGTTTGGGAGCAAAAAAGCAGATGCAACTCCCATTATGAGTAAGCTCCAAGAACATAATCCTTACCCCTCTAACCTTTTTTTTTCATTGTTAATATCAGTCCATCTTTGTGGGAAAATATGGACAGAATTTTAAATCAGCAAGATTCAGAGACCTAATTTTGTCTGGGTAGGAGTTTAGAAAAATTCCCAAGTCTGTTTCACCCACCCGCAGCTAGTTGGAAAGGATTTGGACTTTGGTAGGGCTATCAAAACCCGAATGCAATGTTACGGGGGGGAGGAAAGAGGAAACGAGGGTTTGCTTTTTCTTTTCTTCATTCAGATTGGAAAGCAAGTCTCTTCCAGTCTCTCCTGTAGGAGTTGCTCTAGTGTGAGCAAACACGGACCTTAGTTATTGTGTCAGAGATAGATGGGTAAGTCCTTTACAACTGAAGCCCAATTATCCTCTTTGGTTGCAGGGACTGGCATATAAACTTATTCAACCTTGGGACTCCCATCTGGGTCTCTCATATCCCAGAGCATTCACGTTCCTGGATCTTGGCCAGGCTCCCTTTCTCTTCTTTTTGGTAGATGAAATAAATTCAGCATCTCAGACTCTTTTCATTAGACTTACTATCCAGCTGCTACTAGTCTGCCCAAAACACTTAGTCCTGCTACCCTTTGTCTGCTGGTCCAGCAGGACCAACACAGACCTGTGAACTATTTATGTTGTTTAAGCCAACACTGAGGAACAAAGTGATACACAATCCTTGTTCAGCCTCTCCTGTGTACATGTTTTACCCCTCCTCAACAAGACTTAATCTGCTTAGCATTAATGGTGTAGCCGATAGCCAAGACCTCTGAATCACACCTTAAAAGGGCTGAAAGACCAAAGCCATAATTGCAAGAGCAAAATCCCTGATTCACTATAAACCATTTGTTATCAGCAATTAAGTTTCCTCTTGATAAATGATTCATGATTTGAAACCCCAGATTACTGTGGCAGAAATTCCTATGTGGTTATGAATGCCTGGGCTATGCCTCTACTATGAAAGGCTGGAAAGTCTGAATGTGTGAAATGCCCCAACGCTTTAATTACACAAATAAGAGCTCTTACATATAAGATACTTTTCATTCACAGTTTGTAGGAAAAAACACCAAAACTGAAAAGCATTTCAACTTGACCAATAAAAAAAATAAACATAAACTGACTTTGGCAGCAAGTATAAGCACCACTTTCTGCTTTAGTGGAGGCAACAGAATTACAACAGTGTAACTGAGATCCAGACCTGGTCTACTAATTAAAAAGGCTTAGAAGGAAAGCTCCAAGCTCATGGTACACTCTAGTTCACAGTAACTAAGGCTTTTGTCAAGAGATTTGATGTAATTGTTTATGGTGTTCAAAACTGTCTTTCCCAAAAACCATTCAGACTATAAACCAGATGAGTCATGACCCTGTAACAGAAGGTAAATTATTCTCAAATATTTTATATTTGTGCATTAACACATGATTAGCCAAGAAAAAATGAATGCCCAAGTCCAAGAAGTAAATGACAAAAGATTGAAGGGAAAAATGAGAAACCTTAATTTTAATTTTATTATGGTGTAACCAGCTGTAAGGAATTACTGGTCTGAAGCACAGTGTGCAATTGTCCTATCCTAAACATTTACCAAAGGCTGTAATTCAGAATAATCCTGACAAGTGACGTCACCATTGGCAAGCTATGATTTTTTTCTCTCTCTTAGCAATTAGCACAGACATAGGCACTGCCTATGCGCAGAAATGGAGACTATTTAATGGCAGTTGCTTTGACTCAGAAATAAGAAAAATGCAGCACGTTCTGGAGTGATCATACTTGATAGTTTGCTGGTAAGCAAAATAATTTCTGCTTCAAATCAAATGGCATCTATATATTATTTCCTAAATGCGGGGCAGAATGCTTGCTGCTAATGCATGGAGAGCTCGAAAGAACTGCTGTGACCTTATGCGAAAACACTGAACATGACATGAAGTAGCTATGCTAAAGGAAAAACCCAACACAGTAAAAGACTTAATCAATTAAGCTACTTTCCTACTAGAATATTATGTAGTACCAGGCAGCTGATTTTTTGAGTGAAGAGAATCATCAGGTGCCCAATAAGAGAAGATACTTGGCACAGCTCCACTGCTGTTTGAATTGATGTCATGGTTAACAAGCTGGCTACAATACAAGGCCAATCAGCCTACCAATATTCCAGATTACTCACTAATGGCTTCAGCAGCTGGTGCCAAATGTACAGTGCCATTAATTGGGCATGAGAGAAGAGGGGCAAAATCCTGAGAAAGGAGGTAAGGTGCCATTCACCTCCTGAGCAGCACAGCACAGAGCTGCCCATTAGCACTGCCTTCACCAAGGATCCAAATTAGCAAGAGAAAATGAGATGGGCAGCTGAGGAGCAAGAAGATTTCAGTCCCAAGGCACAGTTCTTCCCTGTCAAAAGCCATTTTTTTCCCACCTGTTGAGTGCCAAGACAGATGGAGGCCAACCCTCATACTGGCAGATACCCTACTGTACTGCCCAGCACACCTGGGCACCAGGCCATCCCAGAAAACCGGTGGTGGGCACCCATCCTGCACGTGCTGGCTCTTTCTAATGCACCACCACGGTCATTCGCCCAGTGAGGAAGAAGCTGAGCAAGGCTATTAATGATAAAAATACTTGTCTTTTTTAAAATTTATTTTTAGCTCAAAGTGAATCACAACTTCCTGCCCCTCCCTCTCCCCTCCTGTGAAGACATAGTACCTCCAGATCAATGTCTCTTTTTAAGTATCCAGAGTGAAACACATTTCAGCTGTTGCTAATACAGGTTTTACAGTGATGATTTCGCCAAAGAGAGATTGTTTATGCAACTCCTTGAAGACCAAAAAGGAAAACTCCCACATACAAATGCAGATAAAATCTCTGGACCATAAACACATTAATATACATAATTACTGCATTATCAAAACTATTGTGCATTTATCAAATCAGTTGAACTAACACTTTCCAACACATTTGATGTGGCCCAATCATATCAATCAGGGAGAATGTACATCTTGAAAGGGTAACTGCATATCCCTGCAAGATAATCACTCCTGCCATCACTTACAGATGCATTTGACAGAAAAGGAGTTTAGTTTCAATTTTACCCACGCTCTCTTAATGTTTGATACTTAGCTTAATTCACTCCTTACATTCTATAAAGTTATGTAAACAGTCCTGATTTAAAGACCAGAGAAATAAAATTAAATCAACAGATCTGGACTGGTCAATATTAATGTCTTCATTGACTCAGATACCTTATTTATCCCTGAGCACCTTAAAATTGTTCCCCCAAATCTCACTGAAGAACATGTAACTAGTTCACAAGAATGTAAAACTGCAATTGGATAAGTCTGTCTTACAAGTTTCCCATTTTCCTTCACTGATTAAAAAAAAAAAACAAACCACAACAACAACAACGCCACACAAACCAACCAATCCAAACAGCCAAAACAAACCAACAAAACCCAGTGTCCCTCCCCATTGTTTTTCACAGGTACTGCAATACTTAAAAAAAAAAAGGAAGGAAGAAAATCATTCTATTAAACAACATCACCTACAGACACACTACAGGCTACAAAAATATTGCATAGGAGTGTCAGTGGGCATAGTCTCACAACATGAGAGAAAATGCTAGGTTTTCTTCAAAACATTATGGCAACATTCTAATTTATTTTCCTTTTAAAAATCAAGTGGTTTCACTTTATTTCAAAATTGTACAAAATGGCCATGGCTGTTTATAAAAAAAAAAAAGTCTCTGTCTTGAGAATATGTGAAGTCTCAGGTGCATTAACAAAAGACCTGGAACCGTTCACAGTGCATCGGAAAGCTTCTTTTGAGGCAGAAACTACAATTCATCCTTCTTCTTTCCTACTCTTTCATGGTCTCTTTCTCTCAGGGTTCGCATGAAAGCAGTGAATCCAGACTCCTGGTTTTGAAGAAAGAAGAATATGAGTCATATTTTTACAAACCAATCAAAATAATGCATCAAGAACACTTTTAGTTTCTGTATCCCGCAGCAGAATATAAACTAAGGAGCAGTTATTGCTTCTGTGTTGTCTCACTGTGCAGTGCTCTGGTCCAGTGCTGCTCCTTTGCAATGCAAAAAGAAAACATCTATGGGGATTCCATATGCCAGACTTTGAAGAAAGCTTGTGGAGTCTCCTTCTCTGGAGACTTTCAAGACCTGCCTGAATGCATTCCTGTGTGACCTGCACTAGATTATGGTCCTGCTCTGGCAGGATTTCCAGAGGTCCCTTCCAACTCCTAACATCCTGTGATCCTGTGGGACAGAGGAAAAGGCCCTAACACTCACAGGACAAGGCAAAATCTGTTCCTAGAAGTGCCATTGATGCCTTTTAGTCAAAAACACTCATTCTCAAGCCACGTTTGTGTGATACATGCCTCATTTTGAAAGCAGTTGTTCTATACACATTTGCCACTGTTCCTCATCCCAGTTTTGCTCATGATCTTCCTCTTCCCACATATTCAGATGATGGAAACTACATTTTTTCAAAAGTTACTATCAAAATCGTTGTCAAACAATTTCAAACCTGCATGCCTAGATGCCAGTCTCTCTATTCCAACAACTTATCATTCCTGATTATCTAAAGCTGTTGGTTGCCAGCACTTTCCTTTTGCAAGGAAAGCTCTGAACACAGCTTACATGCGTATCAGAAGGCTCAGATGGGGGAGTTGTGTGAACACCTGTGTTTGAACACAGTCTGCTGGTAAACCAACACTACAATTTTCTACACAAGTTAACACTGATCCCACCCAACATGACCATTTTTTACTTTCAAGCAATCCTGAAACACACCTGTCAAAATTGGTGCTGAAGAGGGAAAATACAAAGAGGTAGAGAACAAACACACAAAAGTAAAAGTTTGACTTTAAAAAATAAAACAAAACAAAGAAAACACTGCAAAAGCAAACCTCAGAGGTGGGAAGCTTTTGAGAAGGCTGAACAACAAAACACTCTTCTAAAATGATTCACTATTCTTCTACTCAAAAGATTCACTACTCTTCTACTCAAAAAAATGAAGTGACAAGTTTGTTCATATGTCATCTAGAGATACCTGGCAATCAACAGCTTTCATGAAAGGATCCCAGTTTTCAAAGTCTCAAAGTCATATAAAGTACACTGGTGTCAGAGTGTGTCCTCATTCTTCCATGCTCAAATTGCTTGGGATGAAATGCCTTGAACCCTCTATTTTGGAATTGCAATTCCCTTGGAGTTGTGGAGGTCCCCTTACAGGCTACTGCTGGGCTCACAGAGTGGCAAGGAGCTGAGAGCTTCTGCTCTACTAGCCACGTGTCCTGCACATGTTGCTACCATGGCAGCTGACACTGCCTCCCTTCTTCCCTGCCCATGCGAAATGATGATACATCAGCTCCACCACAATGAACTAAATATGCAGGGACATGTACTGATTTAGTGCCGGAATTTGGACCAGAAAACTGGTTCCCTGACTCCCGGTGCTCTCTGCTGAGATTTCTTTTGCTAAGTAGGTGGTGGGATAAGGTCATTCACAAAGTGTTGCCATGCTGATAAGACCTTCAAGAGTGCAATGCCTTATTACTGAAACGGACGTGCGAACAGACCTGCAAATTCCACGGAAGATACTGAGTTATGTGCTGCCTCCAGCATTACTATGATAGGAGATAACAAAACCTAATTTGGTGTTGCACAAGCAGAAGACCACAGACCTCAGAAGAGGTGGAGGGAGAACGCAGTTGCCAGCAGAAGAGAGATTGCAATGTTCCTTTTGGGTAATTTAATTCTGCCCAAGAAAGGGTTGGCTGCACACAGGGAATTACTCAGTCCACTTTCCAGCACAGGGATAATCATCTCCCAACTGCTGCGGCCCCAGAGCACTCCTGTCTTGCTAAATTCTTTTTACCAGCCATCACAGATCCTTCCTTTCACATACAATTTCTATAAGCATGGGTTAGAAATAAAAAAAAAGAGTCTGAAATTTTCCTTAATTGTTTGCTACTGCACCCATCTTTACCCTTAAGGAGAGTTCCACAACTGGAGCTAAACACAGTATCTGTAACACCACCTGGGTCAGCACCACAAAATAATCACCACCGGAGTCCCAACTGGAGAAAGCCAAGAGGCAAAGCTCCATGAAGACATCCCTAAGATTCAAACTGATAGAGAACCTCAGAATTTGGCTTTCTTGGTCATACTTCTCTACAATTTGGTGAGCTGTAATAGCAGCAATAACTTTGAGGCAAGGCTCTTTTAGCAAAGTCATTAGATAGCTTGAAGACCTCAAGTTGTTCTTGCAGACCATAGTGCCTCCAGGCAATCAACCTGAGCTGAAGAGTAATCTCTCTCTAGAAGGTTATGACAAAGAATACACATAAATAATTTGATTGCTCTCTTACTTTCAGGCAATCTACAAACAACCCTTGTACTCAAAGCATATAATTAGCTGACCACAGAAGGACAAAAGAATTAACCTTCAGCCCATGGGGCTGAAGGGCTAGATGGTACAGTTGGTCTCTCCATCCTGAGCTCCAGAACTGAATGAGGTTTAGGAAGAATGAGATACTTAGTTTCCCCCAGTCTCCAAAGGACCGCTTTGTCCTTGCTACAAAACCAATGGCCTGTCACCATTTAGAGGCCTGGTAGACCCATAACATGGTTGCAGTGTATCCAAGATTCAGAACTTAGAGGAGTAAGGTCTGTATTTTCTGGCATTTATGCACCCAGCAGCAGCCCATGTAATAAACCCTTCACTTCCACTCAGTTCAAATTCACTTGCAGACTTCAGCTTAAAGAATAATAAAATACACAACAAAGCATTACCAAATCTACTCCTCCTTCCTCTCCTCATTCCTAAAATTGACCATGTGTGTTCCTAATGCAGAGATATACAGGGGTGTGGTGCACAATGATTCATCCGTGTAAGACCATAACAGAAGCAGTTAAACTCCTTCCAGCATGATAAAGTTACCCTGCAGGTTCCATGTAAAAGGTAGTAAAGGCAGGGGAGACCTTCCTCCCCGTGTCAGGTGATGGCTCTTTCACTTACCCCTCTTTCTCCAGTATATTTCTCCACAAATTTCCCATAGTTGTAGTAGTTGAAGGTGGGGTAGCCATCAACCCCCTCCTGCTTACACAGGTCGTGATTCTGTTCTTTGGCACAGTCCACTGCAGCATAGGCAATCTGAAATTCAAGAGACCAGCATGAGGCAGGAGAAGGCAAAGTGAGACTCTACGGTTACACTGCTGCAGCTTAGACTTGACATTAAGGGCAACCCAAATTTTCTGTGAAAAATGAAACAGCTTTTGTAATGTCTCAGCTGTGGAGGAAGATCAGATGGTGATCATCAGGTGAAGCCACATGAATGGAAGAGCAGAAGCCTGCTCCCTCCCAAAGAAATGCTGCGCTGCTGGTACAGCACCTGGCCTACACAGCTGCAAGGTGTTTTCAACTCACAGAGCAGAAAAATCACCTTCCTAATCTCCCTGATGAGCACTGCTTTAGACTCCAAACAGGAAGTCTGGGGTCTGTCTTTGTAAAACCAAATCTAAACACAGCAGTCACAGCTCTGTCACTCTGCAGTATTTTTCTTGCACTTTAAACCAAAGTGATGAACCACTTTAAAGGTGATGAACTGTGATCAAGGGTGACTGTGATAACAGTAACGACCCACCTAACTCAACCTCCTTCTTGTGGAATGGCTAATGCTTGGCAAAGTACCTCCCCTGGACAAACACAGCTGACATGCAGGCTATTAAGAGATTTGTGATTTCAACCTCAAATAGCTTTGGTGAACTCCGTTCAGTCCTCCCGACATCAAACTTGTGAGAGGCTGTTAAATAACAGGTAATGTACACAGAGAAGACGGTTGCTTGCTTGCAATCTCAGCCTGGGTGTATGTTTCCTTTACTGTCTTTTTTCAGTCTATTCTTTGAGGTAGGAACTGCATGTTATGCGCAGACATTAGTAAAGTGGGCTTTAATTCCTTGCAAAACCTCTAGATGCTACTGTCACACAAACAAAACCTGAAGAGGAAACAGCCTGTCACCCTCTCAGCCCAGTTGGCAGCAGGACAACACCCTCCATTCCTGCCTGCTTCAGCACAGGCAGAGGGAGGAAGCTGAATCTCAGTCCTGAAGCATCAACTCAGCTAACTCCAGTTTAGAGCATTTGACATTTGAAACCTGAATCTGTGAAGCATTGAGGAGGGGCTCCACATAACATTTCTGATGTTGAATCAAAATGCAATTCATTGGCTTCTACTTAAAGCAGCCGAGCCCTCAGCTGTGATTTCACACTGACTGTTCCCGAGTGGCAGTTCTGGCTCTGAATGCACGCTGCTGCTTACGCAGGCTTGCTTTCACAGCCCTATACAAGTTCTGCTGAAGAGCAACTAGGTTTAACTACAAGCTATGTACAAAACCAAACAGATTAGAGGAATGATTTTTGCAGTTGTGGGCAAGTGCTAATTTCCCTGCAGACACATCTTTAACTTGAGATTTCTGTTCCTCAAGCCTCCTTCAAGCAACCTGATCAGAATACCTTCCACTTGCATGATTTTAGGGTTGCAGTTGAACTGTCCTTCCTTAATTAAAAGATCCCTTAATAATCCAGAATGCCCTCCAGTTTCATGGTGACACTGCCAAAATGAAAAAACCCTGATCTCATTATCCTAATAGTAATTGAAGAGATTGGCAAAACCAACTTCATTTAATTTGCTTGGTTTGTTTAGGCTTTGAAAAACCTGACAAGACAACTCAGGAGAATCTCACTTGTGTCTGTCTTCATCAGGTGGAAAGCACTACATAAAGTCAGCAGTGTTCTTTACCTTAAATATTTAGTTTCTGTTTTCCCATTTTAAACATTAATAAGGCTATTACAGAAACAGGACTTTTGAGAGCTATTAGAAACATGCATGACCGACCTTTTTTTTGGTTTTGTAAACAGAAAGACACCTACTCCTTCAGGGCCAGTTAAAATGAAAGGTTAGGAATACAACACCACAAAAGTGTTTCCTGAACTTAGCAACCAGCCAAAATTAGGAGCCTTGTTGGCTACTTCTGTGTAAAGGAAAACTTACAATGGAGATAAACATTTATTTACTGTCACAGTATTAATGTAGAAGGAATACTGAAGTTCTGGTTCTTTGCAAACAGGAAGAATAAATAGAGGCATTTTCCCCCCTCACTGCTCTAAATACCACACTGGGAGCAATTACATTCAAGAAAAGGGGAAGGAGTATGTACGCTCAACCAGATCTTAGTAGCTGGCCTGAGCCATGAAACTGTTGTGACCAATTTTGTGACTTAATATGTTGGAGATTAAAACAATTAGTTTTAGTACTGTGGAAGGAAGAGAAGTTCTCTTTATCTGTGCCTCTCTGGGAACATCTAGTCTGGCTTCGGTTGATGCAAAGAGCCCAATTTCAAGAGCCCTAGTGACAAATGATGGAACAAGAGGAAATAGCCTCCAGTTGCACCAGGGGAGGTTTAGTGGATATTTGAAAAAAATTCTTCACTGACAGGGGTTTATCAAACACTAGTTGAGTCCCCATCCCTGGAGAAGTTGTGGTGCAAAGAGACATGATTTAGCACCAGACCTGGTAGAGTTAAACAACAGTTGGACTTGATCTTAAAGATCTTTTCCAACCAAAGAGGAGCTGAGATTAACGAAAGGTTTTTGTGAGAATAGCCCCAGTGAGGAGATGGTGCCGTGGATACGTGAAATTCTAGAAGTCACTCCTAGCCCTGTTCAGCACATCTTGTTGCCTGAAAAAAAAAAAGAAAAAAGAAAAAAGGAGGTTGACTGATGGTGGCTTCTGAAAGAAATGCTTAGCAGCTTGCTTGAGATTGAGCTCTCCTCTACAGCACATGGAAATCTAAGCTGTCCATCTGTGCATTTGTTGCGCACCAAAGTAACGCACAGAGACCCCAGTTTAATAGCCTAATGCTGTGCAACAGATCTGATGAGGAGGGACACATACATCTGGACGACATGCCCATGGTCTGTCGTTCTCTGACATGCTCCTGATGTGAGCTCCTACACAGTACCACAGACTCACTGCTGCTTCTGAAATGTCACTGCGAGTCCAGCTCTTCAGAACATACTTTCCTGTTTGGTTATTTTTGCAGTCAGTGAGGGAAGAGAAACAGCAAATTTCAAAAGCCTTGTAACTCGTACAGACCTGAGCAAAATCTCACGGGGAGACGTCTAATTCCCAAGACTGTATCTGAAGCTGCATTTCAAATGCCTGCTGCCAACAGTAGCTGAGTAAGAGTACTTAGGAGAGCCTGAATGATTAGAGTGGAAATGTTAAGGCAGCCTAAATATAGAGGTTGCTACCATCTCTATGCATTCATTACCATAGCATCACAGTCCTAATTGTCTTGCCTGTCTCACAGCGGAAGATCAAATATAGTGCACTGCAAGAAGAGAAAAGTAATCCTGAAAAACACCATTAGCAAAATGCACTTGTGGACTGAGGACCAATTCCAATCTCAGTTCTATCAATTCCAGACAGCTGAACTCTGAGACATACTGGAATTTCAGCAAGCAGCACCTATGCCCTTTGCTTCATTCAGTTTGTGTTTTCATGCCCCAAGAATACTAAGCTCCATTTCTGGTAGAGAAGTTTCCTGCAGCAGATTAAAGGTAGGGTGACTTACTTTATGACGATACTTAAAGGCTGCACACAAAGTTGCAGCCCACAAAAAGAAAAGCAGGGAGATCTTCCTCTAAAAAGTCTTAGCAACAATCAGTTTTTCCACATTGCTGAAGAAGATGGGTCAGGAAAAACAACCGTCCAGAAAACTTCAACCAAAACATGGCAGAAGACTTTTGGAGAATATTATTTTCAGAAATGACCTTCATATTCTACTACTAGCAAAAGTTACACAGACATTCATTGGAATGCATAGGTTATCTTTGTCTTGTAAGAGCACTACTTTACCTGACCAGAAATTTCAGATTAAGCATGAGGCATCCCTGATATGTATCCAGGAGCCAAGACACTGGGAATCACCTCTCATGAATTCCTTCAAGTCAAAAGAGACCTTCTAAAAATCTGTGAGAGCAAGAAATTCTCTAAAAGTGGTGTGATGTGTGTGCATCTCTATGTCTGTCCATTATGGAATAACCTAGTGTAACAGCTTTCAGAAGGCAAGATTGATTTCAGGGAGATTTTGATTGTGAGGGTTAACATTTAGTTTCTTAAGCTTTCCTAACTTACTTCTAACCAGACAGAAAAATCCACTGAAAAAACACATTTCAGGAAGAAAAAAAAGAAGCTTTAAATGCTCAAATCTTCAACATGCACAAAACTCCACAAACCTGTGCTGCCTCAGATATTGACACCGTATCATTAGATATAAGTTTGCTCTGCAGGGGCATTGCTGTTCAGGTTTATCACCATCCTGCTCAGTAGCTGTAGAAGGAATAGAATAGCTACCAAATAAAAAGATAGTCAAGCAAAGATAGAGTGTGGACCCCTGAGGAAGTTCCTTGGAGTACATCCAGCTGTCTTAATATTATTGGTAGTTCCTCGCAACTGTTATATAGCTTATAACAATAAATTATAGCAAGTTAATATGCATAATAATTATGCATAACAATAAAGACAAATTATTAATAAAATATTGCTGTGCATTTCTCCTTTATTCCATAGTCAGCATAGTTTAACACAACGGTAGCATGCAATCTGGGATTCAAAAAGGTCTTTAGGTGAAAAAGAGATGTCCCAGAGCAACATTTCACAGTTTTAGCAAAGAAGCTTAATTACAAAGCTACAAACACAACTCTGCACAGTATTAGAACAGAGGCAATGTATGACCAGCTCTGAAGAGCTCTTAGGAAAGGAAACGACACAGCACATTGCTCAGATGAAGTGGGGTCTGATAAAAAAAAACACTGAGTTGTTACAAAAATCAGAATTTTTCATGTAGGTGCTTAAATAGAAGTGGACCTATGCTGAAAATGTGACCACTGATCTCCATATGCTTCAACTGTAACAGAAAGATGATGCCTTATTTGTTTTACTGTGTGTTAGAAGTACTTGAAATATCATCTAATCATGCATCTGGAGTCCAACAGAACTGTGAAACAACTTTTTGCTCTAGAGGGAACCTGCAGGTAAGGAGCACAATTACAGTCAGTGGTTCAAACAGGTGTATAGAAAATGGAAAGTGGAATCCCTTGACCTTCCAGGCGACTCCTCCTTTGTGTTCTTAAACCTCTTTCATTTTAACAGTTTGTCTCCCAGTCACCATATGATGTAGTAAATATACTCACTGTGATCCTAGTTGTTCTCCTGTTAAAATATGTACTGCCACACACTCTTTTATTGATTCAAGGAAATAAATCTCTGCTGGAGCTAATATTGACTTTTGCTACAAAAATGGAAGTGAGTAACTAACTGAATATTGATTTGAGAAAGGAATGATCTATGATTAAAAAAAAAAAAAAGCAAAATTACAGCATGGAAAACAACATTTCCAAGCAACATTTTAAAAGTATGGTCAATTTCAGAGAACAATTACTTGATTATTAGGAAAAAAAGTCTGGCTGGATGTTAGGAAAAAATTCTTCACAGAAAGAGTGATTGTCCATTGCCCTGGGAGGTGGTGGAGTCACCGTCCCTGCAAGTGTTTAAAGAAAGACTGGGTGTGGCACTTAGTGTCATGGTTTAGTTGATCAGATGGTGTTGGATAATAGGTTGGACTTGACGATCTAGAAGGTCTTTTCCAACCTGGTTAATTCTGTGATTCTATTTTGCCAAATGCCTTAGAAGCCCCTATGCATAAGACAGATGAGTGTCCTTCTCTACGATTATCCCATAGCTTTCTATTACCTGTTCTGAATCCTAACAGCAGTTAGAAGCTGGCCTCCTAAAGCTTGTTGCAATTCAGCTACTGTTAATCAATGTGAAAGGCCTTGCAAAATGAAGATTCATTATTAGCTGCCTTGATGTGCCATAGCAGCATTATCATAGCTACAATGCATCAGCTGCTCTCAGAGCAGGCCTGTTTGCAAAGAGAACCAGCATTGGAGGCACCATGATGCACAGTGCTAACATCACCACATTTAATGAGTGTAATTAAAAAGAAATTCAACACATGCTTTTAAAACAAATAGGGATTGAGTTCTTGGCCAAACCCACTCATTTGAGTATCTGTACAGTGATTTGGTTGGCATAATGATTTTAACCACGGTTCACAATACACATCGGGGATTCACCAGTTTCACTGATGTCTTGCATCCCGCCAACTCACCCCATCAGTTGCACCCTTTTCAGCAGTCTCTGCTACAGTTGATGCAGTACAAACTCACTAGAACTCTGCTCTGGTTTAAGTCACTGCATTTGTACAGAAATAGTCTTCTGTGAAAATGGAGAAGCCTGGTCAAACAGCAGCTCCTTTGGGGGAGTTTTAGACATTTGTTATTGAGAAGCTTTGAGGAGTCAAAAGTTTTTCCTTCAGCAAATCCAAGCTGGAGCATCACAAATCAGCTCCTTCAAGATGAACTTTAGGATCAGCCAAAAGGCAGAACACAGATTTTAAGATTTAGCTGGTGCACTTTCAAGAGTCTCTGGAGTAGTTAGGGAACATGCCTTCCTGCTCTTCAATCTGTTCAGCAAAGTGGTAATTCTAACATTTGCATTTTCTGATGTACCCTGGTCATTGCCAAAACTTGAGCTGTGGAGCACAGGCCAAAGGCTTTCCCCTGGCAGCTGTCTGCAAAGACCACAGCATCCCAAGGCAAGAATGCTCCAGATGGCTTTGTTGGGATTTTTTTGTTTGTTTCTGGTTTGTTTTTGTTTTTCTTCATTTTAAATACATCAAAGCAACATGTTAACTGTGTCACTGGAGTAGCCTCTTCAATGGCACTGAGTTTCTCCAAGTACATGGAAAGACAGGGAGGCTCTGGGTTATAGGTCACACCCAGAGCCATGCCTTGCAACAGCCACATAACCACCCCAGGCAATCGAGCAGGATTGGGGTTTCTGCTAAAACCACCAGCAATGATGTGGCAAACAAGAACTGATACTTGGGGCCAATGTTCCAAGCATTATATTTTTAAATTGCAGCTCCAGCAGTGCAGATGATGAAGTAGTACAGAGTTACACATAGGTCTGGGGGAGGGGGAGGTGGGGGGCTCCAGAGCCAGAACCATCCCCTTACAGTGAATCTGCAGAGCCAAAGACACATATTTAAGAGATTCAAGCCCTGTTCATATTCAAACCCAATGTAAAGACTCAAATTCTCCCAAAAGATACCTTTTAAGATACCTTCTATAACCAATTCAAGGTTGGAATGTTTTTGATTGTTCTCTGGCTTCTGCAGAATTACATGTTTAATTAAAGGACCAGACCAATTAAAAAGGAGATACAATTTAGATACTACCATACTCTGCTAAAGGTAAACAAACAAAGAAACAAAAAACCAAAAAAACCAAAACCCAAAACCACTGCATTCTCCAGGGGAGGAAAAAGATACTAGTACAGACTGAAAATGAAAATTAATAATCTTTCCCTGATTTTGAAAAAGAAACACTTATTCCCTCTTAAGCAGTAATTTTAGAATAGTTTACAGAACTACACATTAGCCAAAGTTCAAAGGCTCAGCCCAGTTTGAGACATGGGAATATGCCCAGTGCTGCTTGGGGGAACAGACGTGCCCTTCTGAAGTCTTAACAGGTTTATTTTCTTTTCTACAAGGGCACAAACTGGTAGCAAGATGTACCTTGGCAGGTAATGGCTGTACACCATTAAATAGGGCCCCCCAGATAATGAATCCCTGGCACCTTCCTAAGTCACTGGAGTGGAATAACATTGTTTTCCCTAACTGCACACACCCCTTTGAAACTGTACCAGTTTTAATAGTCCCTACTGGCTCTCCTGTTTCAACTCATTACATTTTATACCTCCCCGCTTCAGCCTGAAACCAAAGTCAAGAGGTGCAACTGTCAATCACTGCCCTTGCTCTTGGAGTCCTCTCATAACCTGCAATTTCAACCCTAAGCTTCACAAGCTTGCATTTGCCACCACCACCAAGTCTAATAAACTAAGCAATGATTCAGATTGGTTATTAATACATCCTGGAGC
Source organism: Ramphastos sulfuratus (assembly GCA_013399055.1). Taxonomy (NCBI): domain Eukaryota; kingdom Metazoa; phylum Chordata; class Aves; order Piciformes; family Ramphastidae; genus Ramphastos; species Ramphastos sulfuratus. The sequence goes on along the minus strand of WBNM01036833.1, from coordinate 660,141 downwards.
TCTAATAAGACTTGGCACATTTGCGTCATCTACTCTGACTGAAATTTTAATGAGTTTAGGAAAGAGAGGCTTCATTGGGAACTACCAGAAAAGCAGGAAAACAGGGATACTTCCTCAGACATCTTGGAAGCAAACATGTAATCAAAAGGTATCTGAACACAAAAATTTACAGCAGTTAAGAGAAATTAAAGCTGCGTGCCTCTAACTTTCCTGTGTGCCAGAGGGCACAAGTGATGCTGGACTTCAAGTATCACTGGCTGCATAAAACTAGAATGATTTGTTTCTTGCCAGTCTGATACATTCTCTGTTGAGTTACAGAGAAGATGAAAGGAAAAGAAAAAAAGACAGAAATTCTTCTGTTACTGTAGCAGCCAGATTAATAGTTACAAAATTACCTCTTCATTTAGAACAGAAATAGAACAGAACAGACTATTTCAGTTGGAAGAGACCTAAAATAATTAGTCCAACTGCCTGACCACTTCGGGATTGACCAAAAGTTAAAGCATATTAAGAGCATTGTTGAAATGCTTCTTAAAACACTGACAGACAGCCGGAGCATCAGCCACCTCTCTAGGAAGCCTGTTCTAGTGGCTGATCACCCTCTCAGTAAAGAAATGCTTCTCAATTTCCCATCTGAACCTCCCCTGGAACTACTCTGAATCATTCCCACATGTTCTATCACTGGATCCCAGGAAGAATAGATAAGCACCTCCCCTGCCACATCCCCTCCTCAGGACACCGTAGGAAGCAATTTCCCCATCAAATTGCCAAATCTTTTCCAGACCACACCTAAACACAAAGCAATTGTGAAGTTTGAACTGATTTGGAGATGGGGACAAAATACAGTTCATTTAAAGATAATCACCAGGTTTCCATCTAGTTATCTGGTTAATCCAGGGACTCAGGTGGGTTTTTTTTAATCCCAGATATGCATGCGCTCATGTTAAAATGGGTCAGCTGATGCAAAAAATTTTACTGGTGTGCTTCGGCCATAAGATACATTTTTAAAGCACAAGGATGCTAAAAACCCCTGGCCTCAAGTCAGGCAGCTGACAGAAATGTATTGTATTTATGCTATGCAAGCAAAGATGATACGATTGAGCTCTTCGGGACTGTCACATAACCTGTGGTTTCTCCACATGTACCCTACCAGCTAACAAGAGTTGAAGGGGAATGAAGGTTGTATGAATTATCTTTTGCCAATCTTTTAGTGAGAAAGGATGTCTTTTGCTTCATAAGAAAGAACTCTGATGCAAAGCATTAAACAGAGAAGAAAAGAAATTCAGGAAAATAGAATAGTTTGACCAGAAAAAGATACAACCCTTAAGACGCATATACATTTCTATTAGTGTAACAGCAGTTTTATCTACAAGTCTACCACCTTACCAGTAAGCAAAGTACAAATGGTGGAAAACATTCTTAAATATCTCAGAAATAATTAACAGCAAGTTACCTTTCGATCTTCTTTAAAGACTTCAGCAGCAGTTGTAAAATGTGGAATGGCATTTTTACAGTGGGGACACCCTGTTTGACATGGGAAGAAAAAAGCAGCATAAATGTTGGTTGTCAATAAGATACTGGGACAAACTCGTGGCACAAGGTGAATTACTGGAAAATTTGTTAAAAATAATTCTAGACAAGAGTTCTCAGGTGCTGGGAGAAGGGAGACAAGACATCTGTAGACTATGTGTCAGCTACATGAACTTAAGCACATGCATAAAGTCCCTCTTACGTTGAGCAGTTCAGATGTATACTTGCATTTACAGGACATCCCACATAGGGACCACTGTGTAGGGGGCTCTTTATCACCAGTCCTTTAAGAGCACTTTAAGATGGCTAGCCACAAATGCACAAACCATTTTTCTGCTGCTATCCCTCCTCATGGGTTTTACCACAGAGATTGTTACTGTTGTTCCCAGACATATCAGCTCCATGTGGACACAGGAATCCCAGAATTCCAGAATGTCAGGGGCTGGAAGAGACCTCAAAAGACCATCCAGTCCAACCCCCTTGCCAGAGCAGGATCACCTACAGCAGATCACACAGGAACGTGTCCTGGTGGGTTTTGAGTATCTCCAGAGAGGGAGACTCCACAACTCCCCTGGGCAGCCTGTTCCAGTGTTCTGTCACCCTCACAGTGAAAAAATTCCTCTTCACATTTACATGAAACTTCTTATGCTTTAACTTCCACCCACTGACAGGACATCGGGTGTCCCAGGTTGGGAACTGTAAGGTTTAAAAAATCCTCTAGGGACTAGAAGATTGTTATTCAATCCCATAATGCTACTATCTCTTCATAAACTCATGGCAAGGCCAGCTCGTTTCTCCTTTCCTCCCCCTCTAGCCTTATGTCTGGCTGAAGCTGCTTTATCAGGATAAACATGTAAGGAGTAGGCCTGGTTTGGGGCCTCCAGAGGCTATGCTTAGGCCTCTTGGATGGCAGAGGCGTGGGGGGGGAGGGGCGGGGAGGATGGGAGCACTGGGAATTAGAGATTTAGTTTTGGGTTGGGGGAAAATTCAAGGGGGTTCGTTTATGGATTTGTATCTGCCTTGTAATTTCTATCTGTAACTCTCTCTCCAAATATAATTCTGATTTTCTCCAATTCATTTGAGAGCTTCACTCTGTCATCTCTTTAAACCCACGACATCGAGTATCACCAAGAAGAGCCTGGCTCCATCCTGCTGGCACTCACCCTTTACATATTTATTAAACATTGATGAGGTCACCCCTCATTTCCTCTTCTCCAAGCTAAAGAGCCCCAGCTCCCTCAGTCTCTCCTTGTCAGAGGAGATGTTCCCTTAATCATCTTTGTGGCTCTGCGCTGGACTCTCTCAAGCAGTTCTATGTCCCTCTTGAACTGAGGGGCTCAGAACTGAACACAGTACTCCAGATGCAGCCTCACCAGGGCAGAGTAGAGGGGAAGAAGAACCTCTCTCAACCTACTAGCCACACCCCTTTTAACGTACCCAGAAAGGCACTGGCCCTCCTGGCCACAAAAGCACATTGCTGGCTCATGGTCAACCTCCTATCCACTAGGATCCCCAGATACTTTTCCCCTTCACTGCCTTCCAACATGTCAGTCCCAGGTGCATGACTCTACACTTGCCCTTATTGAATTCAATTAAATTTCTTCCTGCCCAACCCTCCAGCCTGTTTGGACAAAGTCTCACTGAATGGCAGCACAGCCTTCTGGTGCAACAGCCACTCCACCCAGTTTGGTGTCATCAGCAAATTTGCTGACAGTGCACTCTATGTCGTCATCCAGGTCACTGATGAATATATTGAACAGAACTGGTCCCAGTACTGACCCCTGTGGGACCCCGCTAGTTACAGGTCTCCAAATAGATTCCGTCCCATTGACCACAACTCTGACTTCTTCCCTTCAACCAGTTCACAATTCACCTAAAGATATATCGCAGGTGTGAACAGACTGAGGTTGGAAGTTGGAAAGAGTCACCAGGAATATTTAGAAGTTTGGCATCTAGAAGCATTTAGAGACATGGCACACAAGAGCCCCACAGCTTTGTGTTAGAGATAGGCTGATACCTGTCTGTACCTCTGCAGCACTGAAAAAAAGGCCAGTTCATCCCTTGTTTAAACATACACTGAATTTATTCACACCGTTCAGAAGGGGAACAAGAACTGCTCTCTATTCAGAACACAGATGTGAATACTCTTCATTCAGAAGTAATGTTTATTGTCCATGATTAATCTGAACTACTCTCAAAATACCAATACCAAGTAAGGCTTTGAAAAAGGAAGTACCTGTATAACAAATCACTTTTTTTCTAACACAGCATAAAGACGTTGTTCCCAAGCAAAGACTCAGGACACTATTTTTTGCTTAGATGCAGGGAATTAAAGGAATTGACACACTTCCGTAAAGCCTGTGTAATGCTAGAAAAGGCAAGAGTTCATCCTGCTATTATTTCTGGACAGGAGCAGAACAGAGCACAGAAGAGATGCTCAAAAGCTCCAATTACAGCTTATGCTACTGTTGTTTACCAGTGTTTTACAATGATGAACAAGTGGCTGTGTTACTTTTAAATCAGTACTGAACAAATGCCCTCTTAGGAGGCTTGCAGCCACCCTCTCCATAAACTGCACTCAGTCTTTCAGTTGACAAGAAAAACAGTATCTGCACACCCCTTTAACCTTCACCAAAATGCAATTTCCTTGCTTACATGCATTGCTTTGAATTTCAGAGTATTTTTTCCTTCAGAACAGGATTTTGAAAGCATTGCAATGGCACACGTATAAATACAGTGGGAGTCTATGCCGTAACTATGAATAGCAAAAAGTCAAGGGGACATTTCCTAGGGAACTGAGGCACTTCTGCAAATCCATCTTAATGGCTTCAATCTCTTTATGCAACACAATGGCAGTCTATCCTGATGGCAGCTATGTTTATGTGGGAGAGAGTGCAAGTCCTCTACAGCCTGCACACTATTAACTTAGCTGAGTCGCCTGGAAGGAAATGGTCAAAAAAGAAAAGGAGGAGGAGGAACAGAAAGAAAGAGAGTTGAAGGCAGCCAGGGTTCCAGGCTGCTCTCATGTCCATCAGCTCGCTTTGGTGACCCAGTTTCTTTCTCACCACATGCCTGTCCTATCTGTCTGATACTGAAAAGCCTTTGGGTCAAGTCTGGCTCTTGACACATCTTAATTTCCTGTACTGTGAGGTGACTGCCCTGGTTGGCTTGTTAAAATTGCTCTACACAAATAAATCAGAAGTGTTGAGGATATCTAAAAAATTCCAGAGGTGGGAAAGAGAAAAGAAAAAAAAAAATAAAAAAAAAAAGAAAAAGGAAAAAAAATATATCAGGCACTTCTAAACCAAGAACATGCTGAGTTTACTGGAAAGCACTTCCAACTGTTACATTGAAACATAAAGGCTCCTAAAAACTTAAGCCTTTCATGTTCCCTTTCCGCTTATGACTTTGAGCTTAAACTTTAGATTTCACCAAATACCAACTTTCAAACCCTCAATAAAAGCTATTTCAAGAGAAACACAAGAGTTTGTGTCTTCTTATTCCCCTCTAGAAGTTTTATGAAACACCAGTTGATGTTTCCTACCTCACGGGTACTGAACATGCAGAGGATGAAGCATTTGGTCATGCCTCTCTCTAAAGCACCCACTAAAGTTGCGGCAGGTAAGAGGTCTCCGTGACCTACACTCTGTAAGAAAACCAGAATCCAGTTCAAAAACTAACAAGCATATTCCTTCAGTCGCAGATAAGTCCAATGGCTATTGAAAATGCAAGCTGCCATTTTACAAGGGCAAACAGATGGCTGGCAAGAAAACAGCCCAAGTGGCCGTTTAGCCAGTGACTGCTCAGAGAAGCATCAGCAGCTGCTCAATGTCCCTTCCACCCTAGCGAGTCACTACTGCACGTGCTGCTGCACAGTGTTCAATAGGCAGCATCAGGAAGGGCTTTGAGTGTGGTTCTCCCCACAGATGCACATTTTTTAAGGCCAAAAGGAACCATCCAATTATCTGGGCTATTGACAGTGCTTTTGAAAAGGAAGACAAAACCAAACATGCTTGGAGGCTGTAGTCGACACCACCACACAGAGGAGAGGAGCACCATGTCATTCAAAACAATTGATAAAGGAGTCTGTACACACAACTTTTAGTTCCTCCTTCTCTGTGATGTCATTTTTACACTCCAACACCAAATGATAAAAAGTTACCTTAATTTACCCAACTGAAACGCCATCCTTCCTCCCCTCACTTCTTTCTTGGCCCGACCTCCTTTCTTTATTGCACTGTGCTTGCAAAACTAAAACACAACCATATGGCTTTTGGCAGAGCTGACTCCAAGTCCAGTAGGCATTTTGTTAGCCTTGGACATCCATCCACGGAACAGATGTGAATGCTACACTGAATTCTCAAGGAGTTTCAGAGAGTCACCGAAAATGGGGGAAGGAGCACATCATATGGAATAGCAGAACTTCATCTGTTACAACTTAGAAGGATTGCCAAACGCAGCAAACACTTGGAAGTCACCCAACCCAGTCATTCTATTTAAAGCACACATGCCAAAAAAAAAAAAAAAAAAAAAAAAAAAGGCAGAGGTTGATGTCTTCATTTTGACAGACGGAAAACTTGTTCTCCCCATTCCCTCTTCACACCCACTATCACACGTCTATTTTAAGTGTTAACGCTACCTTCTAGATTTGAAAGTGCAAAGAAAGGAAATGTACTGAGCACTGTGCATGAGGATAGGAAGTGTGCAGGCTCCTTACAAAGGATTTTCCAGATGGGCTGCAATGGAAAGAGATTAAACTGGTGGTATCAGAAGGTGTGGGTAAGGTGTCAAGAATCAAAAGGACAGTTAAGTCATTATGGACTAAAGAAGTAGGAAGATTCATTCCATTTCATCCTAGTTGAATAATTTGGGTGTTATGGCAGGGGCACAGGCTTCCTATGAGGCCAGGAGGTGGACTTTCAATTGAGCAGCATTGGAAATACTGCTTCTGAGAGCACGGCCCTTAACATAGGTATAGGGCTTTGCTTTACCAATTTTTCTTTCTTCATTTTTAAATCATTGTCAAATTTGATCTCAGCAGGGTTAACAGCACAAGTGAACTGAACTGCAATTTCCTGTGCCTGACTTGAGAAATCTGAAAGAAATCTGCTCCTGAAAAATGCAGCCTTTCCACAGACTTTCCCAGTACTGCCACTCAAAACCTCTAATCATTTCTGCAAATCTCAAGCTAACTTCATTTCCTAATGCAGACACTTGCATCACCTGGAAGGAAGGCAAGAGAGCCTGACATCTAAAGCACATGCCATGGCATGTGTTAAGGCCATTCTCCACTCCCAATCAGCACGCACTGCAGCAGCTTTGCTACCCAGGCATTCTCACCTCTCCAGGCTCAAAACTTTTGCATCCCAGAGGCCCCTGCTACGCAGCCTCTGGTGGCATCTGCTCTGTTTGACCACTAAAGCCTACTTAAGTACGAGGCCTACCAGCTTAACCTACAAGTCTGTGTATTACAGATATTAGAATGACAGATAATAGCAGTTGGGAGGAATATCTGGAGATCATCTAGTCCAACCCTCCCTGCCAGAGCAGGAACATATGAAAATATCTGAAACAGAGGGCTTCTAACTTCTTTTTGCCTTTGCACGACATTTAAAATATCATATGAAATAATTTTTTTTGACGAGTTTTTTTTCCCCACCATTCATGCTGTAAAGGCAGCTGGGAAGGCACACTGAAGTATAGTCACAGTGGGCACTGTCACACATTCCTCACCTTGAAAATCAAATAGTTCTCGACTAATCCAAGTACATGAAAAATAAGGTTTCTCTGGGTAAAAACTCAAGAGAAATGGCTGATGAACAGCAGACAAGGGAAATCAAGTAAGCAAGCAAGAAGGCTTCATTCAGACCCATTACCACTGAGAGGCAGAGGGAGTCAGATTAAATCTCCTCTAATTAGAGAGGCATTTAAAGGAAAGATAGTGAGTCTGTTGGGAGATGAAGTAATGGAAAATATACAGCTCGGTTTATTTTTCATGGATTGCATTTACTGGTAGCAACCAGTATCCAACCAACAAGCCACTGCCAGTTTGGGCACACAAAGGTGTTTATCCTCATGGAAACACTGATTTGAGAACTTTAAGAAATAAAGAACTGTAGAGTTGAGGTGGATGTGGTTTCCAACATGATGCCACAAAATATCTGCGTATGTGGTGTAAAAAAAAAAGACTTTGCCTGGGAAAATCTAAATACTTATTAAGCGCTCACATCACAGTTTTTTTGAAGGGAACAAAAAGCAGACTGAGGAAAAACAATATAAACCCATTTGTCAGGTAGAGTAAGAGAGACACAAAACTGGTATTAAAAATGAAGTGCACATTGCCCCAACCAGAAGAGTAATCAAGCATATGTTGTCGTAGCAGTTCGATAAATCCAGAGAAATAATATCCTGTATTCAGAATTGTAAACATTTCCTACAATTGCAGTGTCCCATGGGATGCAGAAGGAGGATTTCAAAGCAATGGAACAATCAAGTGAATAACCTACATAACTTTATTACACTGAAATGAAGAATTTTTCATTGGACAAGGTGTTGTTTTGTTTGGTTTTTGTTCTTTGTTTTTGGTTTTCTTTTTTTAAACCAAGTGAATCGTTTAGAGATCATGGCAAGTCAAAAGGAAAACAGAGATTCGTAAAACTTCAGTGTGTAAAAGTATTAGGACCAGATGGCAATGAAAAAAGGTCTCTCCAGAGCACTGCATGAAACAAATGCACCCTGTTGGACAATAGTCACCTTATTATGTTTAAAATAAAACTGTGTGAAATTTTCAGAACTGCCTAGAGGAATCAAGTTCTCTTTCCAAAAAAATACAGGTTTCTACTTACTTAAATATGAAAAATGTCCTTTAAGTTACTTCATGCCTAGTTTAATTTGAAACTACAAAGCCTAGTGATATAATATAACCTCTCTACAGCTGAACAGTACAAGGTTAATTCATTTTCCTTAGAAGAGTGGAAGCTGTATTAGCATAGCACACAGAAGAAAGGTGAAGCTGTTTTTAATGAATATAAATCAAAAGCTAACAAATTGTACAAAACAGATAGAGGAAGCAAATGGACATCAAAGCAGTATCTACCGTCAGCAGAGGTAATAATGGTGTTTTAAGTATATAAGGGGCTTTAAAGGTGTTAGAAGCAAAAGAAATCCAAACAATACTAGCAATACAGCTTTGAAAGAAAATGGAGTTGTCAAAAGAACTTCGCTGAATATATAAATGAATATATTAGGTAGGTGTGGAAAGGGCCTTTATACCTGGCACCTTCAAAATGCTGTTTGCAGTTCTGGGTCCACAAATCAAGAATGAGTTCAAACTGGAAGGAGCTCAGAAGACCCAAAAGAAAAGTAACAGGATTGGAAGGTGTGTGTCATGGCAAAAGGGAGTCAGGAAGCTCAGTATGTCAATAGCTTAAATGCCAAGGTTAGGAAATTATAGAAACCAAGATAAATCAGACCAGTTTTCACTGTAACAAGGTATTCAAGCTGAGTGTCTAAGGCTAAGAAACATCCAGAGCTGGCTGCATGCTGAAGCCAGTCAAATGCAGACAGGAAATTCACGTTCACTATCACTTGTGATTTTTAGTCTGAAAGGAAACAGTTTTCTAGAAGAGATGCTTTCATGCTGTGGTTCTGCACCTGATCAGACTGCAGCCTGTTGTTGACTCACATCACTGAGCTGAAACTGCTACAGAGGTGATATGGTTTGGTTGTCGTTTTATCACCATGCACTAAACAGCCAGGAGCTGCAGTGTGCCAGCACTGCTCCTCAGGTTAGGCAAGGACAACAGCCCCTGCTGATCCTAACCTGAGCATTCCAACTAAACTGGTTCTACGCCAGGGCAGATCAAGCACTCTGATTGCAGAAATCACAACGTTGTACTTTTAGTCTACTATTAATACATAATGATGTATAACCCAACCCATGTTCCTTTTATGCGTGCCTTTAGCATTTTGTAAATAATAAAATCTGATAACAAAGTGATGTGCATGTATTTTACATGAGTTTTTTCAAAGGCACAGTTTAAACATGCATACATTTTAATGTTGTCGACTGTTTCCAGATAAATACACTACTTTAGCTGTCAGTATTTTTTCATAGCAAAGGCCTGCTCAGCTCCTTAGAAGAGATCTGAAAGTCAGCCTATGGCATTTGCACCATCTATGCTATTTCCTCAGCATGAAGAAAGGCTCTGCTCCCCCTTCAGCTCTCAGCTTCTCTTAGTACCTCACAACAGGGGATCTTAAATGCTTTAACTAATATCAATTAATTACGCTTCAAATTGCCCCTAAGAGAGGCAGATGTGATTATCCCCCCATCATTACACCCAAGGTTAAATGGAGTCAGGAAGAGGTTAAGTGACTCTCATGGTCTTGCTTGACAGGCATCAGGGCTGCAAGGTGCTGACTCCATTCATTCAACTGCAAAACCACTGGGGCTTCAGAGGGCTCAGCACATGGCAGGATGAAGCTCTCGGTGTGCAAAGTGCAAAGCAGGGAATGACTTTCCGATTCCACATCTCTGCTTGAAACCATCACTGTCTAAATATCAGGGGTAGATACTGCCCTCCGTTATGAGTTTTTAAATGACTGCAATTCTAGGCAAGTGAAAGCAGCACAGTGTAGAGCTATCAAAGCAAACCCAGGAGGTTGTAGACTGCAGAGTAAAGTAAAGCCTGTTTCCACTTCAAGAGTTTCAAGTGATTAACTAGAATTAAAACAAGAGTATTACTTGGTCAGTCAAGGAAAGACAGACCACAGATAGTAATTGCACAGATAAGAGCTGAAAATGGGTATACTGCTTAAACCAATACAGTTTGTGATGCTACAGAAAATACTGAATCCACAGACAGATTTGAGAAAGGCATTTGGAGATGTTACTGAAAGCGAAATTCGCTTTTGTTCTACCAGTAGAGAATTGGAGGGCCTTCTAATTGAATATCCGGAACCAAAGCTCATTTTATGACATGACCTGATGCAAAGCATAATCATATTTCCAAGACATGCGATATTAGTATTGAAAGGAGGGGTGTTTGTCCTTTGATTTGAAAAAAGGTCATGAGCTTTTTAGCTAAGCTTTGGGTCAACCAGTGCTTGCCTCACTACTATTTAACAACAGGCGACCTATTGCCCATTTCACAGCCTGTTGGAGGGTTTTGTTGTGTTTTCCAAGCTGTCTGAACTCTTATTTTGTAGCACTTCGGGCATATGCAGCAGACATGAGGGATACAAAGTCAAAATCTTTGGGAACTACAGTCTTAGATGTGAACAGTTGCACTACTAGCAACAAAGTAATCAGAACAGACCAAACTGCAAAGATGAGGAGAAAGATTCAGCACAAAACTTCTGGACTGTTTTGTCCACTGCAAAATGTAAGGCTACACAACTGCAGTGAATTACAATTTACATGGCAGCACTTGGCATTTGGCAGCAAGCAATCCTTTTAAGATGGAAAGCTGTACAAGCCACCTCTGGACAGAAAGGGTTAAAGAGCAAATGTTACATCCAGATCAAAACTCAAGTGTTTGTTCCAGCAGACCTGCATTTTCCAGGCTGTGTCACTGGCCTGTGTGACACAAAGAGCTGGTAAAACACCATTATCCAAGTTAGCATCAGCCTTGGTTAACTAAAACCACAGCTAAAGAACAAATGAAAGCATTCTGCTAAGACACATGTGGATGCAGCTAGTAATCAGAAGATAAACTGCTCTGAGTTAGCAGTGGTCCAACAGAACACTGGGGGAGGCACCACTGAACTTGTAAGGCTCAATATCAACCTCTTATGATAATGCTTCATTGCCCAAAAAAAGCATCTGTCTTGCTGAAAATGGGTTTGACAACAGTGCGTAAAGGTGGGTGGCGTATTCATGGCTAAATGTCTCTCAATAAAGCCCACACAGATTTGACATGACATTGCACCAACACAGTTGTATGTTAGGAGAGAACTTCACAGGGTAAGGGTATGCACTTCCCTTTCTCACAAGCCTGACCTGGTCAGATAGCTGTAATGTTTTAGGGTTACAACAGATTAAAATGCTGTTTTATAAAACAAGAGGAGCTGGATCGCTCTAACAAATTTTAGTTTAATGCCACAGCTCCACAACAGCCACCTCCGAGCACTGCACAGTCCTGTGAAGTGTCTCAACATCTGAGTTGAGAGCAGTTAAAACTGTTGTCTCAGCACTAATTCATACCCTCAACACAAACGCTGGAAATAGGAGTAGTTCTCCCAGCCTGACTGGAGTGATCACTCTGAAAATTCATCCTTTATCAAGTCCAACCTGTTAATGGGTTCCATGGCATCGATGCTATTTACGCTGACAGAAATGCACCTCACTAAATGCCAGCCTGTAGCAAGAGCACCACTAATGCAGAAGAGAAACCAGTTAACAGCAGAGCCAACATCAAAATTCTGCAGTGCCAGCCCACGCAGGATTTAAAGCTTCATTATCAGAGGGTCCAGACCTTGCTTCTACCTCAGTCAACAACCAGAAAATCCTTCCTGCAAGGGTTTTTGCCTTGAAATGGATTCTTTCTGTTCAGTATATTTTTAATATCTTTTGATAGCTTAAGCTTCATTTACAAACAAGCACATTTTGTTCAGGCTCTTTGATACAACCTCCTAATGAAAACTTAACAAGATGTGCTTGCAAGTAATGAGAAAACCTCTTGGTGGGAGCCAAATCTGAGGCCAGCATGGACAATGAATTCATCTGTGCTGCTGATCTGCTCAGTGCATCTGGGCCCATTAACTTGTGTTAAATATTTTAGCCCCCTCTGTGCATCCTTCATACAAAATTATGCCACCCAGGTCCGCTTAGCACTGAGATCCAGACCAGTCACCTCCAGCCCAGCAGCCACTGGCTGAAGCCTCACAGTCAGTCAAAATAGCTGTTTTGTTACAGCAGTCAGGCTTAGCCAGAGCAGAGCATTCTCTCACCAAACTTTCCTGTGCAAAGGCCAAAATATGACTGTGCAGCCATGTTTGCCCCAATGGGAGGGATCAAAAGGAAACATGACTACTTAAGAACAGCTTTTTGATGACTGCTTGTGTCCACAAACAAGTTAGTAAGGCTGGAGGTACAAACTGGTCCTCCCAGCTGTTAGCATCAATAGCTAAAAACATCAGCTGCACCCTTTTTTACCCAAAGTGAAACCTGCTCTGACAAGGACTCCCAGCTAACTGCTTTTTTGTTGCATGTTCTTCATGCATGACTTGGATGGAAGAAACAGGACAATTCTTATTGTGAAAAGAGAGCTGGAGCATACCAAGACAGAGAATGACTGATATTTTGAACACAGCCTGTGGGTAAAATTAATGCAAGTTTGCTTCAGCTCTCAGCATCTTATGCACTGCTGGCGAAATACACAGGAGATGGGCAGGACTGATTTAGTCAGAACTGAAAAAATGTGATCCCTACCTCATTTCACAGAACCACAGAGTGTTAGGGGCTGGAAGGGACCTCAAATGAAGGGACCTCAAGGTCATTTAGTCTGACCCCCCCACCAGAGCAAGACCACTTATATCAGATCACACTGGATTGCATCCAGATGGGTTTTGAGCATCTCCAGAGAGACTCCACAACTCCCCCGGGCTACCTGTTCCAGTGTTCTGTCACGCTCACAGTAATGTTTCCTCACCTTTAACATGGAACTTCCTTCTTACTGCTGAAAAAAATCCCTATCTGATTTCTTTTTTAATGATGGCCAGCAGATGACCTATCAGATGACAATAATGATTCCTGATTAACTTTGAAGCTAAAGAACACTCTTTGTTTTACATCAGAACAATACCCAGGTACCATCTCCCACTTACAACTCTGAACAACACACAGGCTTTTAATGGCTCAAATATCAACCCTAAATCTTCCATGATTTGACCAGGTGTAACAGAGATTAAGCATCCTCATTCATTTCTTCCCTGCCCTGAAAGAAAAGCTCTACCAAAAATTTAAGCGGAGGCAAAAAGGCCAATGTCTCTTAACTGCACATCCTCTCCTTGCAGTACAGTAACTTAATCAACACAAAGATACCTCATTAAAATCACCCTCAGTAGGGTTTATTTCTGGGTGTTCTTTGGGTAACCCTTGTGGGTCAGGCTTCACCAGAAAATAATCTTTTCCGGCTGACAGAAATAGTTTCCAGTGCAGTGAAAGTTCCACTGCTGAGCAGAGAACCGGAAATCAGCTCCCAATAAAGTATTTATTAAAAATATCCATTCTGTGAACCCTGTTGAGTCAAACAAATTGAGGCCACTGGCAAGTTAATAACATTGGCAACTGCCACCCATACGAACCATTAAAAGGGAGCATTTTCCCCCTATTATTTCTCATTGCTTCTGAAAGTCTCTACTTTTAAAGAATTTTTATTACTGTGTATTTTTACAAAAGCAGGAACAGAATGAATTTGCTCAGTGCTGAGCCTTTCCACTAAAAGTGACTGAACTAAAAATTAAGTGCCCCCCTCTGTCATTTTGAGCTGTTAATGACTGTGCAACCACCTTACCTTAAAAAAATGGGAGGGATCAAAAGGGAACATTATCGCTTTTTAAAGAACAGCTTTTTGATGACAGCTTGGGTCCACAAGCAATTATATTTAATTCCTGTTTCTGACACAGATGATTCATTTGTAGTCTCATTGGAGGCAGCAATCTTGACTAAAAAAATATACAAATGTGTTATGTGATGGTCTCTCATTCTTATAAGCCACAAAAACCACCAAACCAATCCCCAAACCAAACAAAAAACCCCACATACACTCCAATGCTATTACTCCTAGAAACATAGCATTGCTTTGGTTGGAAAGCACTTCTGGAGATCATCTAGGCAAACACTTCTGCTCAGAACAATGCAATTTGTCTGGCATTGTGTCCAATTGAGCTCTGAATATTTCCAAGGTGGAGTCACCACACCTCCTCTGGTCAACCTGTTCCAGTATTCAACCACCCTCATGGTATGAAAAAAACCAAAAACCAATACAAAATACATCAACAAACCCAAACCAATAAACAAACACTTCCTCCGATGTTTAAACAAAACTTCTTGAATTTCAGTTTGTGCCTGTTGCCTCTTGTCCTGTCCTTGGGCACTGCAGAGAAGAGCCTGTCTCTGTCCTGGGTTCAGCTAGGATGGAGTTAATTCCTCCTTCCCAACCTACCAGCTTGTGGGTGCAGTTGTGTGAGCAAGCCACGTGGAGCTCAAACCTGCAGCTGAGCCCAACGCCTCCATATTTGACACTTCTGTATACAGATAAGATTCCACCCCCACACCCCCACTCCTCCATGACCACAGACACTGCCATACACACTCCCACCTAGCTACAGCCTCCTCTTCTCCAGGCTGAATAGTCCCAGCTCTCAGTCTCACCTCATATGTCTAGTGCTCCAGACCTCTAATCCCCATCATGGCCCTTTGCTGGACTTACTCCAGTGTGACAATGTGCCTTCTGTAGCTTCTGGACAAAGCAATCCAATTTTGTCTCACTAGTCTAGGCAGAGGGGAAGGATCAGTAGCCTTGATCTGCTGGTGATGCTCTGCCTAATAAAACAGAGGATGTCTATCTATGGACCCTGTTCACAGCTCTGAATTGCTTCTACAAGAGCAGAAAAGACCTAATGTAAGTTTGAGGTGACATCGTTCAGAATGGCAAAAACTTGACAGTCACAAATTATGACATCAAGAAGGCATATTCAGTGCCAGGGACAAACAAGGCAGAAGAGGGAATCATGAGTTTGAATTAGAAACTGTGACGGTCATAAATCACAACCATCTGATTCTATTCTCCACAGTTTTCAGTGCTATAGTAGTAGGAGGTTAAAATTTAATGCATTGGCAAAGTCAAATCTCAATTATCTGGGATAACAGAGCGGAGAGAGCACATAAAAGTAAAAATGCAGATAAAACACATTGAGATAAGCTAAATGAACAAAGAGTGAAGACATAAAGAGAAAGAAGAAAGAAAAGTCAGCACATTGATGCCAGAAGAGGCACTGATGCGAACTGGTCAGCCCAGGATGCTGGGTATTTAACGTTCCAAGTCTTAAAACAAACTCTGGATGTAGACCATACACATACAGCTATTGTACTTCTGGGTA
The DNA here is from genome assembly GCA_013399055.1 of Ramphastos sulfuratus. NCBI lineage: Eukaryota > Metazoa > Chordata > Aves > Piciformes > Ramphastidae > Ramphastos > Ramphastos sulfuratus. Next base: position 644,505 of record WBNM01036833.1, on the reverse strand, counting down.
TAGCTGGTTAAGTACTGCAGTCTAACCTGGCTAGGCTAGATCTATTCTTGCCCATTTCACTTCCTGACTTGGTCCACAGCACCCCAAATACTGATCAGCCTCAGACTGCGTGTGTATACCAAACCATGCTCAGGTTGATGAAGCCAATCAGCTACAAACAGAAATCTGTAGTAGTTGATAGTATCCATTACTCCAAGGACTGGTCTACAGTGATAATACAGATCCCATAAACCCTCCCAAAACACCTCTCAAATGCTGGTGCAATAAATCTACTGCTTTTAAATGTTCCTCAAATCCCTCATGTCAGCCCCCAAAGCACATCATACACCTGCAGTAGACTGTATCTTGTCCTCTTATTTTAGATGTTTTGAACTCAGAGACAAGGAAGTGGGATGACAATTACACCTTCAGACCACAAAAGCCCCACAAGGGCCCAGAGAAGAGCTCAGCCAGGTACTGTGAAGCATCAGGGGCAGGAGCCTGCTCCAAATGCTAGCCCTAAGAAGCACTAAGCAGTGCCAACCCACAGCACAAGTCTGCATGGCATGGTTGCTACAGAGAGCTGGGACCTACCCAATGAATATTCAGTTGAAGATCAGGTCAAAGGCAGCTATTGGCACAAGTAGCATTAGCTGTTCTGTGGCTGGTACTTCTGTTCCAAGTCAATAAAGGGGACCTGTCCCTGCTGCTGCCTCCTTCCCCAAATCAGTCATGACAGTGCACAGAGACACCATCAGGGAGGCATTCTGATTTTTAGTCCTTAAAAGTATTGCACAGGCACCAGAAGTAACCTTTACATTTCATCCACAATCAAGGTGATGGAGTAATGAGTTCCCCCATCTTTCCATGTGGATGTAGCAGTCTTCTCTTCTGGAGCTGAAGCACTGTTCAGTACTATTAAAGCACAGCTCAGCTCAGTCCAGAGTTAACAGCATGGCAGCAGACTGATGGCTCTCCTATCTATGAAGTAATTTGGACTGCAAGCTGCCACAGAAAAGCCAGATCTCATTTTAATTTACATCTAAGATATATATCAGTGGCCTTTGCCTAAAGGTTTGTCACTAGCTGAAAGCCTTACGAAGGTCAGAACATTCAACTTTCTACTTTAAATTCTAATGACAGATGAGAGATACATTTCTTGGCATAAATATTTATATATAAACATACTTTATATATGCATGTATACACACACCCCCAATCTTAATATATCCCAGCATATGTGTAAGTGTAACAAATACTGTCATAGAGTCACAAGTGAATGGAGTAGCATACTGTGAGTTTGCACTGACCTAAGATGTGGATCTGACGAGAAAAAGAAAATTATTTCAGATAATGGGGCCTGGCAATTTCAGCAGTGTTCTTCCTGCACTAAAATAAGCAAGTTAAGACTAATTGGCAATGTAAGCTCTAAGAGGCTTCAAGACTGAGAAAATGGTAAACAAAAGCTAATCTATCAAATTTAGCAGGAAGCACATTATCACTGCAGAAAACCTGAAAAATAGAATGATTTGTACCATTCTATTGCATTAATGATTATTTCACAGAAACCACACATTAAAAATATTCATCTCCTATTTTCCCCACATTCAAAGGGCAGACTCACTGCACTCCCTTTGTGTGCCTGCTTTCTGCTTTGCACACAGACACTTCCACATTTAGAGAAGAATCTGATCCTGACAAATCAGAAACTGTGCATGGCCTACATACTGACAAGATAACAGCAGCGCTGACTGCCTTAGGAATCACGGGAAGGCCAGAAGTGCCTCCAGTTGACACCTCTTTGTCCTGTGTATAGGCAGTCTCATACGGCGCGGTGCTCAAAACAGCACAAGAACATGTCTGAAGGGCAGCCTCCAAGGACCCAACAGTCTTACATCATGCAAGCCTTGCTCTTATATTCCATTTGTACAGACAGGGCCACGTTGATCTTTACTCACTCCTCCTGGTGTAAGGGTAGAATCCAACCTCCAAACCAGTGGTATCAACATCAGCCCATCAGGCAAATTGCCTCGGGCTTCCAACCCTGTGAGCTACATACTCATTCCACATGGAGTCTTTGTTTTAAACACCACCTCAAAAAAGTTCAAAAATTTAAGTCCCTTGAAAAGATACAGGTAAAAGCCTAAAGGAATCTAAATCTCTCTCTTCCACAGAATGTCACTTGTGGGGTAAAGAGAAATCAAGGGACAGTAAACTCTTACATTTTACTATTTCATGTGCAGTTATTTGATTTTAAATTTACAGCTTGGTCTCAACCAGTTGCAGTTCCTGGATCAGACATTCCTGGCACATGGGCAGTTTTTACTCAATAGATGGTGGGAAGCAGAGTTGAGAAGGAATTAAGCCCTCTTCCCTTTTCTTTTACAACCTTCCAGAAATCTCCCTTCTGAATTGCACCCCTCCCTTCTCCCACATTCAGCAGGGACTTGCAGAATCCCAAAAGCATTCACGTTTAATTCTCTAATAGAAAAGCAAAATAAGGAGCTGCCTGATTAAACATTAAGGACATGAGCTTTTTCTGCCTTTCTGAAAATGCATTCAGTTTAATGGGAACAAGTTATTAACTACTTATCTGAAGTCTATCCATGAAATGCAGGGCTGGCCACATGATAGGGAAGAATTTTTCTTGCATCCGGGGCCGGGGGGGGGGCTTAGTCATGATGCTATAAAAGCAAGTTAATAGTGTCTAATATTGTCAGAATTATCTTTTCCCTTTGACAGACCCCTCAAGAGTTAAGAACCTGTACCAAGTCTGCCAGTCTCTGGGACAACACAGGAAAACACAAAAGGTCTCTCGCATTCACCTAATTCATAAAGGTTCTGACTAAAAATTTCTCTGGAAATATTCTCTGGAGTTTCAAAAAGAAAGCGTGTGTGAGATGCACATAAAACATCTGGGAGAAGGAAACTTTGCTCATACTCCCAGTGGAGATTTAAATGTAGATTTATTACAGACAAAATTTATTCCATCGAAATTTGTTCTCAACCTCTGGGGACTGATTCCTTCCACACCACTATATTGATTTCACTACTGAAGCACTACACTAATGAGTCAGGCTCTTCATGTCCATTGTCCTACTATAAAGGATCACATTTTGTTCTATGGACCATAAAATGCAGCAGAGGAAAATAAATCTGTTGGCTTTACACCCCTGCCTGCTTTGGTGCCTGCATCAATGCAATAACTCTTTAAATAAACACTGTATTCTGTTTTGTTTCTCTTCAAAATGATAAAATTGTGCCAACGATGGTCCCGTGCAGTTATGCTCAGAATCAGCTCTTTACCCTTAAAAGTCTGGGCACAGCGAGGGAATTAATTCAGAATTTCATAAACTGTAGTGTTTATAAATAGAGAGGTATTTACTCACATGGTGCATAGAACATGACAAGGGTATGCTTCTTCTTCTTCAAAGACTCCCTGAAGTCTTCTCCAGCAAGGTGGATAACACTTGTTTGTTTTTCTTCCCATGCAGGTTCAGGTGGAGGTGGTGCTTCAGGACTACAAAAGAAAGAAAACATCATCATTTTTGAAGTTTCTGGAAGCAGGCAGAGAGGCATCACATCCTGGTCATAACTACTATGAGGGAAACGAGGTCAAACAGTCCTTCAGAGTACCCGTGCAAGTAGGAAAATGTGCTCAATATTTCCGACACCAGATAACAACAAGAGACAAGTTAATTTCTGTAACTCAATAAAAATGTAATTTAAGCAATTGTTCTCAGGCATATGAGCAGAAATGCAGAGTAAAGGCTTCCCATGTTGCACTAAACACATCAGGGTGGAAATAACATTACTCTTGTATCACTATCATCCATAGGCATGAATTGAGAAGAGCAGCAAGCAGATGGAATCAAAAGGCAACCAATATAGAATAGCAACTTTCATTCAAACATCATTTTTTTTGTACTCTTTATCACTATCCTGTAAACTTCTATAAAGAATTTCATGACCTTCTCTTCAATTCAGATATTAAAGCCAGGATGCAATAATCAGCATCGTTCCACTTGGAAGACTGGGGGTGAATGAACCGGAATATTTTACCTTGATAAAGAGAATGTCAGGTTTCAATTATGGCTGCACATACTGACTAGATCAGAGCAATCCTGCACATCTAGTGTGCCTCTAACAAAACTTCTGCTATTCACCAGCTCACAGACTTCTCTCAGACTCATTAAATTCATTCCTGCTGTATCTTAAATAGTGATTACTTATATAAAATCATCAGAATGGTGCCATGGTATAAAGACCTTCATATGTCGCCTTGGTAATAAATTAGCTTTTCAGACTTTCCTGTCACTTTGAATGACATCTTTTAAAGTTCCATAAAGTACATAAAATACAAGTGAAGAAAAACTCAATTTTTGAAGTCCTGCTCAAGGTCACTTGCTGGACATTCATTGTATTTCCATCGATACTGATTTGCCAATTGTTAGCAAAAGAATTAGGGCAGCTGGTCTGAGTTTTCACACAAACACTGTCAGCATGAGCTTTTATCAATTACAGTTACAGTCAGAGGTGTGACTTCATCCCACACAGACCTTCCCACCCTGACCTTAAATAAGCTACCCAGATACAGATAACAACTTACTGTGGTAGCGTAGACTGCCACCACCATAGAGGGACTGGAGTCAAACCCCTTATGGCTGCAACTAGACCACTCACTGGGATATGCTTACACAAAATGTATTTTATCTCCAGCCTACCCCCCAGATGCATCCCTATTTTCTCCAACTTCAGTGCATCTATGATAATTTTATTCCTGGTCAGCAAACTAGACTCTTACTCTGTTTTATCTCTGAGAGACCATCCATCAGTCAAAAGCACAAAGAAGGTTGTTTGAGTTTCCCCTGCACTGCTGCAGGCTAAAGACTTCCTGAGTCAAAGCAGGATCCAGAAGGGATTACCACCCCTTCCCTCTCCCTCTGCTTAGTCACCTGCCAGTATGTACAAGCAGTATCAATCTGGCTGATTAACTCAATATAAATTACATAGTACTTAGAATATTCCAGCAAACTGGTAAAACTGGGACGCTGACTTAACATCCAGCATTAACACAGCAGTCTGGAGCCTGAGTATGCAGGGAAGCCAAGGGAGTACTGTGTCTAAATGCAGATAGATAAAACTTTTCAACATGCTACAAAGATGCTGCAAGACCATATCTATTACCTGATTTGAAGCACTGAGAGATGCAATTTAAAAAGAAACAAAAAAACCCCAAGTGAACAAAAAAACTCCACATAACTCCCCTTCTCCCACTAAATAAGAGGGAAAAAATTAAGATTACAATTCTCACACCAACTGCACTTAACAGCTAAATGATTTAAAAACTTCACAACACACTGGCAGCTTTTTCCTACTGAATAATGCAGAAAATACATTAGGCTTACTGTACCTAAAGGAAATGCATATTTTATTCCAAAGTACTTAGAGAGAATTGTACCAGCATTTTACTACTTGGAATGAAATTATTTTCATCATACATTAAACTTAATTCTGCATATTTTAGCACAAGACCCAAGAAAAGTTGGTTAGTGCAGACAAAGGTGCTGGTTTTGTCAGTCTCGATGACTTTCCTTCAGCTCCATGTAGCTGGTATTCTAGGTATTGGTTCTGAAATGCTGGAAAGAATGAAGTACAACTGCAGAAATTCAGTTACTAACAGGGAAATTTGCTGCTTAGTATGAAGAGGAAGCAACAAACGTACTGTTTATTTTTCAGAGCTGTTGCCTCTGGTTAGAGGCTTAGGGTATATTTGAAAAATATTTATTTTGGGAAAGCACTACCAGAACAGCCATGAAACACCCTGTAGCAAATAAAGGATTTGGTGTATTAGAGACCATAATTAATATTCATGTTTGTATGGCTCTGAATACTGGAATTCAATTTGGTTTTTGTTAGCAAGGGATTTAGGCAGTCGATGACGCTACGTTTAAGATCTTGCTCACCAAAGCAGTCTTCAGGAACCATTAACTGGGAACCTGAATACCATCTCACACCCTCAAAACTTACTTTAGCAGCCAGTCGATGATCTTCTTCTTTGTTCTGAGATGTGGCAGAGTGTATTTCTCCTCTCCATCCTTGAAATACTTCAAAGTAGGAAACCCTGAGATGCGATATCTTTCCGCCAGTGCTTTGTTGACAGTAGCATCCACTGCTGCAAGGACACCTGGACTCTAAACAAAGAGATGACGAACTGTAAATTCCAGCGACATACAGAAACCCCTCTGGCAGGTAACCATCCATAATCTAGATGCCTTCAATTTCTCAGGTACACAAAGATACACAGAAAGAGGACCAATGTGAATTCAGGAAAGGACACCTTATGGACTAAGTGCAACCAGAGTGTTACCTGTTCTCCTTCCCTTTCTGACAGGATCTCCTGTAGGTAATTCACTTTATAATACCAAAGAGCTGTTCCCAGGAATGGCATTTCCTCCCACAAATCCCAATTTCTCCCAGAAGAAATGAATGCTGTTAAAGACAAATTTGCTTCGAGGCAAATTCATCTGTCCCTTGTGGGCATCTTTACATAGATCACCTTCAGAGTCACAAAGGGCAGATGCTTGTACAATGTGATTCATCTGGTCTCATCTCTTCCTTCTCCAACAACTAGAAAGGGACTCTAGATGTCTCCACTGAAGATGCTTAAAGCATAGAGGAGACTAATCCTACTTCTCCTCTTTCCTGGAGTACACAGCGTGAGACTGAATCAATAACACTAATACTTACATTATTGGATCTCTCTTCTCCAACTACGCTGATGGAGCACTTAAGATGAAGCTAATGGAGTGATGCAACCATAAACCCAGGATATTTGAATAAGGGATCAACCTCCTTTGTTTATTTCCCCCCCCCCCAATCTAATTCATAAATAAAAGCCTATGTTTCTTCACATTTGATGTCTTTAAGTAACTGAAAAAAAAAGCATTTTGGATTTGATCATGTTATGTATAAGGCCCATGGCAGAATACATAAACATTTTTCGATTTTGTTTTCGTTCAAGACAGAATGTTCTTTCTAAGACTTTGGCAGGGCTCATGCATTAGCGATGAGACTGTACTTTGGAAGCACATTTTGAAAGGTCCTGTGGGAGGATGAGAACAGCTGAATTTGTTGTAGGGGGGAAAAGTCACTTTTATTACTCCGGTTATTTATTACTGATTATTTGAAGGATATAATAAAGGAAATTAACTTACATCACTGGCTACATGGAGAAACTCTGCAGCTTTCTCATATTCTGGCTTCATTTTCTTACAGTGCCCACACCCTGCCAGAAAAAAAAAAAAAAAAAATCCAATTACATTGTAGACGTCATGGTTATTCATTGACCCATCTAGCCACTGTCAAAATCCAAAACCACAGGGTAGAGATTTAATAGAATTCAGTATTATTTTACTTCATTTAGTTGTAAAGCCTCAATATGATTTTAGGATCTTTTCCAAAGTGGTACCCCTGGCTTAAGCAAAGAATTTAACTTATTAAAAAACAATAACAAACCCCAGGAATTCACACCTAGACCTCTTTCCTTCCAGAAAGTACTAAAAATATAGTATTTGTCAAGCTTTTATCATGCTTTTGGGTGAGGCATAAACTCACCCATTTTGGTTGCCAAACCTTTATCTGCTTTAAAAAGAAACAAGGCGGGCCCTCATGTGACTTCTCGACTTTAAGCCGAGGCTTATGCTAGCACAGCTTAATTGAGTAATGAGAATTCAACTGCACTGATAATAAGCCCCGCTTTACAGTGGTGCATGCCCCTTCTAGCAAGGATTTGCACTGATTTAATCACATCAGTGCAATTACACCACCACATATGCTCTAAACATAAGCAGGGCCTGTAAAACCAAGATAATGGTGCTTTCTCGCTTGCGCAAAGTTCTCCAGAGATCTGCCATTACTTCACTGCTAAGTGCTGACATTACAATAAAGTAAAATGAATGCATGGAGCGAGGAAAGCAGATTTAGAATACATTATTTGGGTATAAATTAAACTGCTTTCAGTTGGTGCAATTGCCTCCAGGCAAGCTGAACTTTCAGGGCGAGGTGAGGTTCCTGCCACAATGTCAGGTCACACTTCAGCACCTATGGCACGATGCTAGGCCTCCATGACAGCCCCTTCCTCATATCCATGCAGCCCCTGCTATTGCCCCCAGGGGATCAGCACAACCACAGGCCCAAGGGATAGAGAAGCAGAGAGAGACACCCAGGCAGGGTGAGAGCTGGCTCTTGGATACAGAATGGAGACACAGAGAGCTGTGATGAGGCTCGTGGCATGACCCAGATGCAGTGCGCTTGCCTGCCCTAGTGCAAGGTAACCTCAATGCAATGCCTCATTGCACTTCTCCCTCTCATTGGCAGCAGCATCCAGCCTTCCTTTCTTCAGTTGTTATTGTTGGAAGGGGCACTTGTAAGCCCAGACTTTGCTGAGCTTTTTAAAGTCGTATCAGAAAATAGGGCTGGAAATCTGTTTCAATGCAGCTTCAGCAAAAGCCATTTCTGAGGTGTATGGGCAACAGGGTTGGGGTTATTTTTACACCAGTCTAAAAAAAAAAAATTAACCAAGGACTCAATCTCAGCACTGCTTTGGCTCCCTCTAATAGGATAACTGCTGAAGCCAGCAGATGCAAACCTAAACTTGAACTCAACCAGAAAAGCACGTTCTATACAGCACAGGCCAAACAGTGTTTGCAGCCAAAATGTGATAGGACATACAGATTTAACTTCACCACAGCAAACAGACTCCAGCAGAATTCCAACCACTGCACCACACTACGAAATACTTTCAGGGCATGTTTACAGAAGAGGGTGGATACATTTGAATCAGGACTGCAAACCCTACCTGAGAATTACAGCAAATACCCAAATGGTTGTAGACCAAACACCTGCTATGGTCTGTACTGCACAGTCATCTGCATAGCAACCACAGCAGTAAAAAACTTTTAAGCAGAACCCAATAATTTAACATGGTAGAAGCCGCACAAACCCCAATACTTTAATGTGGCAGAAGCAGCAGAATGAGGCTGAAACTTTGCTTTGGTTTTACTCAGTGGTGGGCGCATGTGCCACCAAGTCGGGAACCTGATGCAAGAGCTTCAGAGGTGAATTCAGGAAGAAGCTGGAAAAGGCTGAGGAAGAATTACTGTCTCAGCACTGCTTGTCTTGGTTAAAAGCATAAAAGAGGCTGGCAAAATGATTTATTTGCCACCCACAGAGAACTTGCAGGCATATGGCTTTGTGGAAGGGGCTGACAGTTCCCTTTGACACCTGCCCAAGTTGATTTATTTCTCCTTTTAGGACGAGCGATCTTTATTCATTTCATGCTCTTCGTCTTTTTTAAACAAAGGGCATCTCAAGTCTCAGCCTGGGTACCTGGGAACGTCTCTGAATTAGGTAGCTCAAATTTATACAAAAAAACACACCAGCTTTTTTGCAGCACTAACTTCACCTTGGTGGGCTTTACACAGTGTGTCATCCAGCCAGAGCACGCTACATACTGTGCTCTAGATATGCTATCCACACAATCTAAGCTGTATTTCACAATCATTAATGTTTGATCTGATCAACCAAAAGCATCAAACAACTCCAGTTTTCACAAATTCATGCAGAGAAAAAAAAAAAAAAAACAAACCCCACCAAACTAAACTAACCAAGCCAGGCATACTTTACCCAAGATATAAAAAATGATCCAAAGAATCTGAAATTTATGTAAGTAATATTTTTGAGAAAGATTTCTAGAGTGTGAAATGTCATTGTCCTCAGTTCTTTCATGAGCATCACAGCACTACTGCCACAAAGCTAACTCACTCAGGCTTAAAATAAAGGGGAAGCAAGATCAGGTCTTTAAAAAGCACTCAAATGCAAACTGAAGTCCTCAAACCTTTACCATGCGATGGTTATTCTACCCCAAATAGAGGACAGCGTGATATGCCAGCCTGGACAAAAAGCCCCTGCATTAAACTGAATCTGAAAGAGGGACACTGAATCTCAAGAGCTTCTCCCACAATAAATGATGTCTCTCTGGCCATCTTTATAACAATTCTGCTATTGCATGCTGCAGCCTGCTTCCACCTACCATGGGAGAAAAGGGGAGATAGGAATTAGAAGTCAGACATACACACTGCAAATCAATTCATCCCTCCTATGATTATTTAGCCTATCTTCCAATAATCCTGTGAGGATTGACATTAAATACTCAAAGCCAATGAAAAAGCCATTTAAATGAATTCCAAGGTCACTGTGTCTCCTTTGATTGCTTCATAAAGGTAGTTCAGCAGCAACTGTATCCCTCTGCATTAAGGTGTTTTCTGTTCATAGCTTTAGGTGTTTTCTGTTCATAAAGTGAATGGGAAAATAACAACAAACCTGCAGCCCCTTAGCCCAGATGCTCCAATGTGCTGCATAAGGTCTGCTGTAGAAGGAAGCCCACAGGTCTGTGGCAGGCAGGTGTAATAGACATGCTTTTAGAAGATGCACTACCACATCAAATGTATACTGACATTGCAATGAAAAGATTATGCAGGGAAAGTGACTTGTTCAATCCCAGGTGAGACAAGAAAGGTCACAGTCAACACAAGGACACCCTGCAGCCTATTCTGAGCATTGACATCCTCTGAACCTCTCCAAGTCAAAACTGGTGGAAATGCCCAAGGTCCTTTTAGGTTTCTACACAGGAAAGACTTCCACAGCCTTGCTTTTTTCTTGCAGAAGACAAGTAGCTTCCCTGGAGGTGCAAGTCAGAATTACTCTCCATTCAGAAGCAGAAACCACTCAAGGTTCAGTGTTTGGGTGTGTTGAACAGTTCTGGACAACTCCAACCTCTCAACACCTCCCCTTCTTTTGTGCAGAAGGAGCCCCAAGATGCAAGGGCTAAGGTTCAAATAGAAAAGATCAAAGGGTTAAGTAAGAGTAAAGGAGGAGTGTTATGAGATGGGAAAAGCTTACAAAAATCAGTGCTGGGCATCTGGTACAAGACAGGCCCCTAGTAACCATTTTAAAAACTGTTGTCTAAATGAAGTAAGGATTCTGTTTTCCCAGTTTATTTATAATCAATCCTCTCATTTGCACTGCACAGTCAGGCAGATAAAGAGCTCCTTCTTCCAGTGAAGTCAGTGTCACACAGTTTAGTTCAGCTGCACATCCAGAACAACAGTGGTCAAAGGTCTCCAAGTCACCCCTGTGCAGACAGGGCACTTCCCTCCAGAATGCCGCAGTAGGGCAGAGGACTACACTCACTCAGCACTTTGTTCTCCTTCCTAGAGCGTGAGAAGAGGCAAAGGCCAGGTTTGGACAGAGCAATGCTAACAAGCAAGGACAAGTAGCACATGGACAAAGAGAAGGTTAACAAATGTACCAAGCAACTTTTTCCCACAGTAAATATCTGTATTTGTTTATGGATACAGTTCTACCAAACAGCCTATTTGGCACCATGGCAAAGATGCACAATACAGAGTACAGTTGCTCCAAACACCTTCAGAAGTGAAGTAATGCAAATATTTCTGCTGTTAAAGTGAAGTTTTGCCTGCAGAAGAGAGGCAGAAAACTAGTCAAGCAGTTCCAGCTAAGCTCCTGCATATGCTGCCTTAGTGCTGTCCTCAGAACATAAATCTGTTTCTCTGTCATTCACTGTTTGCGTTTTCAGGTTATTATGGCTATATAAGCAAACACCTTGGTCACATCCACTTATTTCAAGACAACACTGTCTGAGGATCCGAAGCGTATGTAACAGGCAAGAGATAAAAGCCAATATTCAGGTGGGTGTGGACAACGAATTTCCAACATGAAGAATTCTAGAGATAAATTCATTTGCAAATAATGATTGTAAAGAAACATTACATTTCTGCTATCAATAGACTGCTTGAGTACTGTCATCATGCACCAGCTATTTATCGTATCCATCAGCTCTTCATCCAGCCATAGTTGCATACCAAAAGTATCTCCATTAGCCAGGTGAAAAAGCAAGTTTAAAGTACAAAGTATGTTCTGCTTTCAGCAAGTGAGTCACTACACTATCTCATTCACTACTTTGTTCAGACTATACTCAGAGAAGACTTATAAGCAACTTTGAGAAAAAAGAACCTCAAAAAATTCAGATGCACCTTTACTGAGTTTACACCTCTGACTTTCTCATTCCTAATCCCAGAGAAGCAGTGACATCTGAGCAGAGCAGAACAGCCAGCCATTATGTGTGCCCTGTTGTTAAGTTTGAACACACACCTGTATATACAAAACTGAGAGTATGTACATGGTGGTGAGACACAATCCTTAGAGCCAGGACAAAATTACACACAAGTTCCAGCCCTCTATCACCAACGCAAGAACACAAATGTATTCTCTTCTGCTTGGAGGTCTTTTAACGCACAAATATTTCTTATGCATCACGTAAAAGAGTAGCTCCAAGGTTTGACAGGAGGTGGCTTACAGTTCTTTCACCAGTGTAGGATAGCATGAACTACAATGGCTGCAGATTCCCTTGCATAATTCAGCCATCTGCATTGCAGACATCTGATGGGAAATCATCCACAAATTTGGCAGGGAGGGAGGATGACAAAAGCAGCTGTTTCTCCCCGTAATCACAGGTGAATTTGCAACTGTGTTCACTTAACAGTCATAATGGTTCCAGCCACCCAGATCTCCAAGCTTCTGCTACAGAAAAATAAAATAAATCACCTTATGAAGGATCAGGAGCTCAAGAAATTTTATGTATCCTTTTGTCTATGGGTACTTACTCCCACTAAACTGTCCATTTCCTTCTCACAAACAGCATTGCCAACCCAGACACTTAAAATGTGTTTCAAGGCTTGATGTTTTCCTATAAGATCAGGAGGAGCAGCTGTAACACCTTTAACATGATACTGAATTAAATTTTCAACAACTTGAAATGTACACACAGACAAATTCAGACATCTCACCTCACTTCTGTACTTTCGAAGGTAGGTTAGATTTGGCCACATATTACATTGCTTAGGGATTGGGGACAAGCAAGCAGCTTTATGGCTTTACAAATGACAAAGTCTGTGAAAGATCAGCCTGGGAAAGAGTCCGAGGAACCAGACATACAGAATTTGAAGAAAAATACCTCAGCAGTTTGGATTATTGCAGTCATGCTACATTTATGCAGTTGTAGCCTAATGCCTCAGCTGCGTGGGCTGCACAGTTCATTCCAGTGAGAGGACAGCAGTACAGTATCTTGTCCCCACCATTATCACCATCTCACAGTACAGTCAATCTGTGCGTGCAATGATCTGTGCAAATCCAATCCCAGCATGTGCACAGAGAAGAACGTCCCCACCTGCTTCCAGCAGCACTTCAGTGTGAATTCAGGGCACTGAACAGCTACAACTGGTCACCCTTTCTCCTCCCCATGACTGGCTGAGGCAGTAGTGATCCCACCCCAGCCATTCTCTCTCCCAGGAGCTCCCCCTGCATTTGCTGAAGAGCACACATCCATGGTGGAAAGGATTGGGGCATTGTAGAAAACAGAACAGCACATCATGGGTCACCACCAAAGCATTCAGATGGACACCAAGAAACTCCCGATCAGGCCACAAGGGCAGGTCAACACTGCACAAACTCCCTGACAATGCCTGGTCCATGAGAATGCAAGCTGAGCAAACCTCACCTCACCTCCCTACTTTGGTTGTAGAGATGAAAGCATTTAAAACCCCAGTTCTTGATTGCCTTTTCTACGGTGACATAACTGTTTCTCCTCCCAGCAACACTGAAACTGTTCAGCAGCAGCAGACCGAAAACAGTTTTAGACAGTTACAGAATGAGTTCTGATTATTTCAGTATCCTCCAGGAACCCTGTCTGCATCCTTGCCAATTCAGAGCTCCAGCAGAAGGACTACCCTCAGTCAACAACAGACCTCAGCAGGGGAAGGCTCAGCACAGAGCCAAGGGAAACACCAATAAGTCCTGCAAGCTGCCTCCATGGGACTGAAAAGATGACAGCTCTGGTGAACTATATAACGTATTCTTCTGCCTTCGTTTCTAGTCATGCTGGAGCACATATTCTTTTGATATAAAAGCTCAAGGAAAAGTATGAGTGTTCTTCAGGGCTGTTCTCACCCACAGGATTGTCTCTCAGGGATCCCTAAGTTATGCATGGAGAGATTTCTGCTCTACCTTGCCCTCAGAGTACACTCACTCTGCTTTTAACCTTATAGGGGTCTGAGCCAGGCTCCTGAAATTAGCCTTCAAAAAAATATACCCACATCTGCAAAGACAAAAACTTCAGCACATGCCCAGGAATGACTTCCAAGCTGCCTTTAATAAAACTAAACTAACAATAAAAATCACATGGTTCCTTACTGCCATTCCACATCTGGCTATTGAAGATTATGCTGCAGGTATACAGCCTCTTACTCAAAAATATCTGGTGCAACTGGTAGAAATCAGTGTCGGGAGACAATGGTGCCTCCTATCATTCCTCCCGGGTGGGGAAAGAAGTGAAGGAAGGTGGATCAGCTGGCATCAGGAGATATGAATTACACTTCCTACACCAGCTTGGAGGAGCATGACCCTGAGTAGGTGTTGAAAATTAATCTTCCTATTGAAATGTGAGCAAGACAACAGCATGGCTGCCTTAAGGTGAAATTGTTGAGAGTTTATGAAAAATACCACCAGAAGGTTTCCTTCTTAATTAAACTATAATTATTCTACATCCAAAAAAGATTCCTCCTGCCTTCTCCATTGCCAGATAATCAACAAAAATTCCCCTTGGGCAAGAAAGAGAAGTTGCATTGCTTCGCCTCACGTTGTTACTCCACTATGGAAGACTTCAAGTTTAGCAATGAAAATGCCAGAGAACAGAGGTCAAGTGAAACACATTCTATGTCCAGCTCAGGAAACGAGCATAGCAAACAGATTATTTCCTAGGATGCAATTCGTATAAAAGATCAGTAACACTGACACAACGCAAAAAGAGATCTTCTTCAGAAAGGTATGTGCTAAAGCAGTTAAGCTTATGGGGCAAGGATTTTAAAAGCAATGGTGACATTGGCTTTTACTGTGAAGATATCTACAGAAGTCAAGTGCCAGGAAGGCATACTACGCAGAATGCACACATATTGTCCAAAATCAGAGCAAAGGGCTTATCAGCTGACATGCATTCACCTACACTGGAGAAGTGTGCTCACTAGACACAGTCAAGACCTGAGAAGACACACCTCCACCACTGCCACAATACCTCAGTATGAAAGCAACAGATTCATTCACCAGTAACTCAGGAAGACAGCATCACTGGCCAACTTGCCATCTGAAAGGGCATAAGGAGTAGACAAGCAAACAAGCAATCTTTCACTGTAGGTTTCTCTGTTCATTATCTGCTCTTTAAATAAATTCTCCGTTCTACCTTTCTCAATATAATAAAAATCGAAGCCATAAAGTATTTAAGAAGATAAACTTCATAATGAAAACTCCACTAGTAATGACTCAATTAGCAGAGATATAGTAAGGCACTTTCCAAATGAAAGCTCCACACCATATATTAAGCTTACTCAGGCAAGGAAATTAATTTATTTCAGAAAAAATAAAGCCGGTGCTTAATTCTTAAAGCAAGTTCCCACTGTCAACTTGTAATTAGTGGCAAGCAAAGAAAACCTATAAAAATAGGTTATGCTTCACTCCTATCAGAACTCGCTACAAGAGCATTAAGGGCTTACACATATACTGGGGTCAAGCTTGTGGGAGGACAGTCACCCCATCCGCATGCTCAGATGAGGACTTTCACAGCTAAAATTACAGAAGTCCTTTAAAAGACCACTCATAAATTATCTACAACACATACTCAGAGAAGGGAAGAATGGTTCAAGCCTCCCTTCAACTGTCACCTCTCAGCTGCCCCTTGGCAGCCATAGCTACTACTTTGCAATAGTCTCAGTCATTTGGTAAGGACTTGTTAGGGGAGAAGGAAGGCAATAGTAATGTGAGAAATGAGGCAGCAAATCCCCCAAGAAACTAATGTTCCATTTGTACCACCTGCCACATGTTCACAGGAAGACTTTTTCTGAGTGGAACAGCCTTCACAAATGTCGTCTTTAGTAGAGAAAATAATTAGCCCCCATTGGAGAAGAGCATACAGCGATGCATTTTGAACAAATTCCCCAAATCTCAAACACCAAGTACCTACAGTTCAGCTCATTCCTTTCCTCCTCTGCTACTGTCCAGCACTACATACTGCTCTCAATACCCCAAACTGCTAGCAAGTAAGTTATTCCAAGTACATGCCACGTCCCTAAAATGACAGCATTTCACAGAACAAGCAGAGATCCAGCTCAAAGGCAGAGTAGCCAAGAACACACCAGAAGTCCAGGTTTGCCACTGTTTCTAGTATGAAGCTGAATCTGAGCAAATCAAGGATCCTCCCTTGAAGTCCCAGCATAGGATGTAACCAGACTGCAGGTCATCAGCTCTAGCTAAGATAATCTTCCCTAGGCTGTGTGCTCACCCAGTGGCAGATGGGGTTTGCAAAATCTGGGGGCTGAAAACTCAATTGTCTGACACAAGTCAGAGAATGCTGAAGGCAGAATCCTACTTCCCTTCATTTTAATCAAGTCTTTGCAATGCTCATATGCCTGCTGTACCCCAAAGCTTGCAACACTGGAACATCTTGCAATCAGAACATGGCTTGCTAGATAAAAAACTCCCATACGAGGTGAAATTTTATCATCGCTTTGACCGGAAACTAATACAAGTATTTAGCAACTTGGATCATGATTGTACAAACAGAAAGCAAGGCAAGGAACTAAACTTCCACATCTTCACACCAAGGCTACTGCTTTCATCCTTTTTTATGACTTTACTCTGCCAAAAGAGCACAAACTGCTTCAAAAAGGCAGTAAGACAACTGTGTGCTCTCACATCAAAAGACCAACACAAAAGAGACAATGGACTCAGTCACTGCTGTTTTAACCCTTTTCATTACATACCCTATAAACGTTTACTGCGCAAACTCGTTATTAGGATTTTTATACTGTCCACGTTTCTATTTATACTAAGTACCACTAAAATTTCATATTGATTTTTATTTTAAAACCCTCAAGAAACATAAACAGCATGGTCATTAAAGGAAAAATCTATGTCAGGTTCTTCATCTTCCTGGCTTGCTGCATTTTCAAGAACTCCTGGTTTAGTCTGTGATTAAATCTCCCCTGAAAGTCATTGCTGTAATTAGTTTAATGAGGCAGGTCGTTGCACTGGCAGGTCACTGCACTGAACTGTTTACACTCCCTGAGATTTTTGGTGATATTCAAATACTGTTATATCAGGCAATATCCTGTAGTAGACTCACACGCATTTAAATATTGATAAGCCTAGTCCGGGCCCCCAGGCCTCCTCTTTCTGAAATAAACAGAATTCATTCATTTCAGTCCAAGCAGATTCAGGAGATGAGAACTCTCCTGTTTCTAACTAGTTTATGCAACTGGAAACAATGGAGAGTGGAGGAATACTGGAGTAGATGCTACCACTGAAGTTGCTGGCACTCCTCCTGGGAAGAGGAAAGACTATTGAGACCACCCCAGGAGGACATCAGACAATTGTACAGCTTCTCTTCCAAACACTTGATTTGGCTGGTGCCAAGGCTGAGGCCTGAAGGCAGATCTTTGGTGATGAAAAAGAATTTTCCACTTGAACTAAACTGATACCATCGGTATAGACAATCAGAAGCTTCTGATGAAGAGTTGCCACTAGATGATGTTAACTAAGTTAAGGGGATTCCCTGCACAGGTCTAACAAGAACATCTTCCCAGCTACCTACTGTTTGTCTTTATCCCAGAGGCAGTCCATTTGAAGGCAGATGCCAAAAGCTCTCTAAAGAATCGTACAATCAACCAGGTTGGAAGAGACCTCCAAGATCATCCAGTCCAACCTATCACCCAGCCCTGTCCAATCGACTAGACCATGGCACTAAGTGCTCCATCCAGTCTTTTCTTGAACACCTCCAGGGACAGCAACTCCATCACCTCCCCAGGCAGGCCATTCCAATGGCAAATCACTCTGTGAAGAACTTCCTTCTGATATCCAGCCTATATTTCCCCTGGCACAACTTGAGACTGTGTCCCCTTGTTCTGTTGCTGATTGCCTGAGAGAAGAGAATGACCCCCACCAGGCTACAACCTCCCTTCAGGTAGCTGTAGACAGCAATGAGGTCACTACTGAGCCTCCTCTTCTCCAGGCTAAACAACCCCAGCTCACTCAGCCTCTCCTCATAGGGCTGTGCTTCAGGCCCCTCACCAGCTTCGTCACCCTTCTATGTAGCCACTGAACATAGCCAATGGTTTATTTTTAAAATCACAGATGCTAGATATGACAGGGACAAATGAAAATGAAAGAACATTTCCATCTATTCCACATTCAGCACTTCTTCTTGTTGGAAGAACCCACAAGCCTCTTACCTCCTTTGGTGCAACTGCGTAAATTTACATATTTAAAGAAAAATAAATCCTTAAATGTCATGAATTAGTATGGGAAAACTTGAGATTTTATTTATCTGTTACAGGCTGCCAATGTTAGTCTTTCTGGGCCAGGTCAGCAGCAGCCTATTTTTTTCAGGTTGCACAGTAAATTAATTCTTCAGACTTTTCAACTTGTGGCCTCTCTGCTGAGACTGCCAACAGACCTCCCAATTAGGGCTCACTGCAATGGTAGCTTGTTTTCATAAGGAGCTTTCATATGGAACCAGTGGGGGTCTGAAAGAGAGGCTCACTTATTTGAAGTTGTAAAACCCAGCTTGAAAAAAAAAAGATTTGATTTTGTGTGCACATTTTGGGTTTGTTTTACTTTATACTTAAAAGTGAGCAATGAATTCCTACATCCTAATCTCACCACATGCAGCAGTAAGAAACAAAAATGAGTCCACTGAAACTAGTGATGATGTGCTGAAGGGGAGAGATCTGAGCCTGCTGCTTGGTTAGAAGCTGGAGGTCTTCATCTTGTACTGGGCTAATTGGTTGGCATTCTTAATAATGAGTCCACAAAATGGCTTAAAACCTTGGGTTTCAATACACCAGAGGAGGAATGAAGGTTGTGAAAAGCATTTTTTCAAAGCTAAATTGATAAAACAGCTCCCTGTGCAATTAAAAATCTGCACAGATGAGTAACTGGCTTTGGAAAGCACTACTTGCTTAATTTATCATGTTGGTTTATAAGGACAGAGAAAAATATCTAAGAACAGGAACACTTTACATTTCAACAACACAAAGTGTAGTGCATTTTATCATTTCAAGATTTATTTTTGCCCTTCCTGCCTTTACCAGGGAGCAAGAAAAGGTACATTAGGACTGCATCTCCAAAGCAGTTCCCAAGAACAAATTAAGGAAGGAAAAGTGGCAAAGAAGTGCTGCATTTCCCCTGCCTTCCCTCCTTAACAAATTGTGATGGCTCCAATATCCCACTAAGGGTACTGACTTTTTTTTCCCTAACTTTAAGTCCTGAAACAACAGCTTATATGAAGTCTTTGAAGAACTCCTATGAAGATGGCTAGAAAGAAGACAGGTTTAACATGAATTCAGGTTCACGTAGAAGGAAGAAATATTGCAGAAACACACATTTTAGTAGTTTAATCCTTTAAAAAGGAAATGCATACTCATGCAAACAGTACCACCAAAATGTCTTCATACCCTCTGATACCTCTAGCATCACTACTGAACCACAGATTTTGCTATGAGGGGAAAAGCAATCCCAAGCAACCAGAGGTGACTAACAAACACCAATAATTAGCATCGGAGACTACTAAGATCTGTGCTTGTTGAACGTACATGGGGAGGCTACAGCTTGTGATGGTGCCAGGAGTTCATTCTGCATGAATGGGTAGAGTTTTAGATGTTAGCAGTGTCATCTGTGCTAACAAAATAGAATGAAAAGTAGGTTCCATGCATGAAAAGCAGACACTTTTAGAACCCACTTCTGAATTGACTTTAAGTCCTAGACTTTAACACCTTTCAGTAGCATCTGAAATGATTTAACATCAACTTGCTTAGGTTTATTTTGTGCAAGAGACTGAGATGTGCTTTGGAGAAAAATGCTGCAAAAAAACAAACACAGAAAGGGAAATTGGTAAGGTTTTCATTCCTTTGACAAAATTGAGACAGAAGGACTGCAACTTGCACTAACTTGTCAAATACTTTGGACAAAATTATTTTTAAAATTGCATTTGATTCAGCAAACAGTTTCATGGAGAAACTGAAATCACAAACAGGGCTTTTTTTATGCTCAAGTGACTCAGGAAAATTTTAAGTCCTAGCAAGTTCCTGGGTAACTAAATCATCTAACACCACTTGACTGGCAGTGTAACCCATATTTAGAGACATTCAGAACCCAGCTGTCATCTCAGGGATCTAAATAAATTGTCTGTATGTGCTTCTTGATATCTCTGCCTACAGCTGATCAGAGTCTTTATTGTCATTGCTAACAGAAAACAATTATAAGTGGTATAGGTGCCTTTTTATTACAATACAGAAATAGCTTTGCTTAGTGCTATAGATCTTCTGTTACCAACTCAGAACTGTGCTAGCTCATATTAGCAAATACAATTGATCCAAGCAGAAACTCCAATTTTTTTCAGGGAAAAGGTCATTTATTTGTTCTTTTGATTAGCACAAGAGACCTCAGTTTGTAACTGAAGATTTTTGATACAGCAGCAACACACATAAAAACCCCTCCAGATGTCTATAAGGCTTCAGCTGGGATACATCCAGGACAACACTAAGCTCACCACTAGCAACAGCACAATTTCAGCAAAATGTCTGAATGAAGAGCACAATGCTGCACATTCTTACACAGACCGCTAAGGAGGGAGAGTGTCTTCAGACTTCAGGCTGTGTGGGTCACTGTTTACCTACACCAAATATTCAGATTTATTGAACATCCTCTTAAGGGCTTTACCAAGGAGTTCCAGAAGGCTAAAAAGCCTGCTCTGTGTCCCTAGTGACCTGCAAAATAAAAGCAGGGTGAACACATCCTGCTCAATCACCCTCATGAAACATTTCTTAGGGCTGGCACTAAGAACTTGGAGCAGCTCATCTTCTGCTGAATGGTTGGGCTGAACTATTGCAGAAAAGATATAAGGTAGCATAACAAGAAGCGCAAGTTGCATGCTACAGACCTTCCTGACGTGTTTAAGTAACACAGACCTATAGCTGCTCTAATTGAACCTATTTATGCTAGGCTGCACTTAAAATTATTTGACACCTTCAATTTGGCTAGTAAGTGAAAATTATGTTAAATAATTACAATGTGGTCCTCAGGGATGATAATTAATATGGAGGCATGGAGATCAAACTGGCCATACTCACAGTGTCTACAGTTCAGAGATGTTGACCAAGCATGTGTTTGTTCCAGCTGTATCTTCAGCATGTGGCAGTGAAGGGGATAAGGGGATTTCTGATCATGCTGGGAAAAGTATCACTGAAATAATTCTCCCTCTAGTAAAAGAATTTATCATAAACACAAGGCTAGAAAAACTCCAAGTCACATGTAAGCTGCATGGTGACAGAGGGTTTTAAGTACTTGGTAATTCCAGGACAGTGTTGAAATCCCCTTACTTAGTTACACAGAAGTATATTCTGCATTCTGGGCCTATTTCGTGCATCTGTTTCAACAAAGTTTTTTTATTAATGCATAATTTTTAGGAAAAAAAATAAAAAACACTTTGTCATCCTAAGCTATTAAGGTTAAAAAAAGTAAAATGTCCACCATTTTCACCACTTTTTTTTACTGGAGTAATATTCATAAGTCATAATGTGACTCCATTAGCACATTTAAGAAGTGCTAGCAGAAGATCTTTTAATCATGAAGATAACTGTTTATGATAGCTGACTGTTGTTAATTAGTTTGCAAGCCTTACACTCTGCTGAGGATATGCAGAAAGGATCATTACAAGAACAGATCTTTTACACACATACAAGCTGCATTCTGCATGTAGGTATACCATTATCCCCTGAATATGAATAAAATGCCCCAAATATTCAAGTTTCATTAAAAATACTGGTGTTTGGACCAGGAACATTCTTTACCTCAATTCTGAGCTGAAACATGTTATCAGGAGACTGCAACAGCAATGATTCAAGCATTTGATTTACTTCTCAAAAAAGCCTTTGCCAAAGTACTTCTGTACCTTAGCAGAGAATGCTCTTTAGTACAAAACATACCTACCTGGAAGTGCTTCTCCTCTACAAATAGGACACAGAGTATCTTTACTCCTAGAATGTTATTTATGTGTTTTAGAAAAAAATAAATTAAAAAAAACACACTAAAAACTGATCAGAGCCTCGTTCGGATTTATAACAGACATAAGTTTGCTATAAAATTTGATTGTAATTGTGAGCACTCATCTATTCTTAACCTGGCCACCTAAAAGGAATAATGTTTGCAGGGCCCAGGTATTGATCTCCTTTCCCCTCTTCCTTCTCTCAAATACACAATTGAACTCATTTGCCCATTTACAAACTCAAAAATCCTCAAAGCTTTTAAATACGACTAAATCTCAGTAAATACACAGAAATCTGGGACTAGAGATGACATTTATCCCAAACCATTGTGCACAGGAAAAGAGGGAAACTCAGCAGTTACATTTCTGTCTGGCAGTAGTTGTTCAGCCAAACCAGCACAGCTTCCAAGGAGCACCAGCCCATGCTATTACTTGCACACCGGGATGCATGGGAATCTGGGGAAGGAAGGATTTGGGTACTGAAGGATAACTACTGAGCAAAACAGGCTTCATCAGTTCCGCTACTTGTGCTTTGGTTTTCAGACCAGGCATTAATCTCCGGTCCCACTTTCATTAGCACCAATAACCCAGTGAACACAGTGACAGAACAGCAGTCAGTCACCTGCTTCAGTGCATCAATCCCCAGACATTTCATCGGGTGAAGGAAATTCATTATGGTACGTTTTTCAAACAAGTCTTATGAGCAAGCCTTCAAAAAAAGGCATTTTGGAGCTAGCTCCTGCTGGCTTAAAGGGAAGCAGGATTTTAGCCTCTGTGCCAAAATCCTCTGCTGTTGAGCTGTGAGCACACGGCCTGTCTGCAGAGCCCTAACCTTCAAATCTATGCCCATGAAAATGAATATTTCACCCAAATGCAACTGCCAGTGCAGCAGCAAGAGGAGACAGAAGCTGTGTACCACCCAACATTGCAGGTTTGAGCCTGAACTTTGCATTGTAGACAAAGAATTGGTAGAACCAGCTATATAGCTGAAACAAGGTACACCCATAAATGAATAAAGTGGTTAACCTACTCTTCTACCCAACTGTGTACAGCAGGACAATGTGACTGGAACAGCTTTCTGAAGGCAGCCTATCACATTTTATTGCTTAAACTAAAACTTCCAAGTTATGAAAAAAAAAATCAGCCCAATACATTCTCAGCTGAACATAAAGTAGTATCCCTACCAGCTCTCCATTAGTTTTCAAAAGTCCTGGGTACTTTCTGAATTTAGATCAAGTTTTGTCATATTTCAGCACAATATATAGTGATTATGACCTCTTAACACTAAAACCAAACTGCGACAGAGGAGTGAAAAATGCTCAGAATGACACTTCAGTAGCCATTAACGATGACTCAGGATATCAGAGTTCTGCTTTTAAAGCAACCAACACACAAGACATGATAAAAATAGAAAAGATTCTGTAAAATTTTAAGTCCTTAGACTACTGAAGCATCATTTACACTCCTCAGTTACATTTTGACTCAGCATACAAAGTATCACTTCCATAGCACATCGCTGTCCTAAGCTTGAAGCCAGAAATGACATGAACATTTTGTGCCTTGTGTGTTTAACAGTCATCAGAAACAAGAGAAGCCTGGATTTAGAGTTCACAGTTCCATGAAACCCCTACAGAAAATCATCGCTGATTGTGTTAGAAACCATCTGAGTCAAGGTACAGAATAAGAAAAAGAATCCAACTCACATGGTGCATGGAACATCACTAGCACAGATGAATGATCTTTTATAAACTTGTCAAAGTCCTCATCAGTCAGGTGATAAACTACGTTTTCTTCATCTGCCCAGGGAGTCTCTGGAGCCTGTGGCTGAGGGGCCTGTGGGCTAAAAGACAAACAGACACAGCTTAATACCAGCTCTCTGCTGCTAAGCAGTAGTTTTGGCAAGTTGGCCAGCAAGTTTCATCTTATGTCCACATGTCCATATATGTATGACACACCAACCCTACTGAACAGCTTTCATAATTATACCCACCCAAAACTCCAAAGCACTGAAACTCAGATAAAATTAGAGGAAAAATTAAAAGATAATCCTGCTTATGAGGACAGATCAGCAATGCAAGGGCACAGAGCTAGGAGATAACCAGACTACTTGATTATTTCATTGCAGAAATCATATGCATTTTGAGTTACTCTTTTAGCCTCGGCAAGATACTCCCTTTCTCATAGTTTGTTCATGGGAGCCATCAAATGAAAGAAAAAAGTAGCAAGCACAAGCAGCCACTCTCAACAAAATACTGACAGGACAACTAGAGTTGACAGAAAAAGGAGGTGCAGTACTGGGACCATGAGCTAGTTAAACAGGCCATTTCCCTGGGAATATATGGTTTTACCCTGAACAACCCTGTGACCTGGGGAAGCATCATTACATTCTCACTCAGCAGCAGGCTTGTAGGACTAATTCAGCAAAGCTATCCAACTGCACACTTAATCTAAAAGAGAAGTGACATGTTCTAGCAACTTCATTATAGTTGCACATGAGGTTAACCATCTTTGATGGATCAGAGACAGAGAGACCGCTCAGACACAATGACAAATCTGTAACTGAACCCAAGCTCCTTAGTGAAAGGACATGAGAAAATGGTCTCAAGTTGGATCAGGGGAAGTTTCAGATTTGATACCAAGAAAAAATTCTTCACAGAGAAGGTTGTAAAGCACTGGAACAGGCTGTCCAGGGAATGGTGGAGTCATTGTTCCTGGGTGTATCAAAAAGATGCAGTGCCATGGGACACAGTTTAGTGGCAACCTGGCAGTGCTGGGTTAACAGTCAGACTTGACGATCTTAAAGGTTTCTTTCAACAAAAAAAGATTCTGTGATTCCTCTGAACCAGTTCAGTGCTAAAAATTGTTCCTGGCTTTTTTTAATGTACATTAAAAACAGTTTGGCAGATGTGAGCTAAACTAAGCTAATTAATATTTTATTTATTAAAGCTGTGTTCACATAGTAGACACCCAAACATACTAACATTCCAAGGCAGACTTTGCAGCTATTTTATCCTTGCCAGTTATAGCAAAAATTTCCAAATACCCCCCAAAATTCCTCAAATTCTTTGGCAAAGTACAGGTCTCAATGTGACCCCATCTCTGCTGAAAGGAGATTTACTGCTTTTGATTAAAATGTATTATCGTGTTAGCTGCCTGGAACAAGGAATGGCAAATGGATGATAACTCATTTATCCTGGCTTGCTCATTTCTAGGCTGAAAGCCTAGTTTGATTTAAAAAAGCATATTCAGATAGCAAATTCTGTTGATGTAAGCAACGCCTATGATCCAAGAATATTAAGCAATCCATGCAGAACTGTGATGCACACCTCTGCTGCTGCTTGTATGATAAACGAACCAAGAAACAAACATCAAAGCAAAAAGTGAAGCTGCACTTGGCCAAGCAGCTGAGAGAGAAAGAGAGGCAGGTCCCTATCCACAAGAATTTACTCTTTTAAAACTTAAAAAGATAATCAGTTTGCTTGTTGCCAAGCCTGTAAGGGAACAATAATCTGCAGGTATCCTGGCAGAGTTAAGGCTTTCCAGAAAACACCTTGACGCTTAATGAACTCGGGAACTGAGTTGAGTAGGCAGAGTGTGATGAACATGGACACAGTGGCTACAAAGCACTTGGAGAATGCTGTGTTTAGCAAGGTCTGGCATGACCTATTTCAGTAAGGAATTAGTAAAGCAGGGCACAGGATGTTTATTCAAATGGCCCAATTTAAAATGCTGTGCATGCTAATAAGCCTACACAGGAGTTGGTTCCTCCAGCACCTCAAGGCCTGGAGGAAGCAACAAGCAAAATCTAAAACGTCATTTAAAATGGAGACAAGGCACATCCAACGCCTGAAGACTGAAAATAGAATGACAGAAGTCTGGAAGAGTTACCAAGAGCTAATTCAATTAAAAACAGAGAACAAGTTCTTGATTTAATTGAGTAGTTGGTACTAAGGAAAGGCCTGAGAGGAGTCCATAAAAACAGCAAGACAAACCAAGGAGCTATTGAAGGCAGTAAGAAACTACTTGGTTTGCTTACTAGGCTGACACAGCTGTGTACCAGATTTCAAAATAACAAAACAAGAAAGAAAAAAAAGAAGAAAAACCGAAAAAGAACTGTGGCATGCACAAGATAGCATCTCTTGTGTTGGAGTAAGACTGGATGAGGGTTTCTCATGAAAGCATCTGAAACTACCTAAGATAGTAGCTAGTGCCTATTAGGAAGATAAGAGAGGTGAATTATCTGTAAGACTGATGCATTAGCACATTCCAGCATAAAAAAAAGAACCACCTTCAAGAAGTAGTAGAAAAGGTGTCAGAACCCTCCAAACTAGCAGTTTTTGTTCTGAGAGGAAGAAACAGGGAAAACTTTTCCTGTCGATAATTTAAACAATTCTGTCATGAAGTTAGATGACGCCTTCCTCCCCAAATTAGCACAGATCAACCACTTTCAGCATTTTACATTTAAAGGCAAAAAAGGATGTAAAGCAGCAGAGGGAAAAGAAAACAGTTGCTTTCCTGCAGTGTTTCTCTAGTGTCCACAAAAACCAGGTCATTTCATATGGCTCAATGTCTGCTGGATCCTGTTTCTAAATCTATGATGACAGCACACACACATACAGTTTGAAAACGGATTTGCTTTGTTCACCATGGGCTGCTGTGCACACTCTGAGACTGCAGTACCTCTACTCCGCTGAGCAACATCTCACATCACTGTGACTTCCTGATATTATTTTAATATTATACTGAAATATAACCTATATCCCATGCAGTCTTTTCATTACACTCTTTGGCTTTCCTAAAGCCCTTGCCATACCACTGGGCTACTTGTACTGCAGATTCCTCAAGGTAATATAATATTATGCATTGTAGAAGACTTATCCCATATACCATCTTAACTGCAACATCGATTATCAGCAAAATTTAAGTACGCGTAATTTCTTCATATGGTTTCCTTAAAAGTTGTACTTATACAAAATGGGGGCAAGAAGACCTTATAGTAGCCTTCCAATATCTGAAGGGGGCCTACAGGAAGGCTGGGGAGGGACTATTTGCAAGGTCTTGCAATGACAAGGGGCAATGGGTTTAAACTGGCAGAGGGAAGATTTAGACTAGATGTTAGGAGGAAGTTCTTTACAGTGAGGGAGGGTGGTGAGACACTGGAACAGGTTGCCCAGGGAGGTAGTGGCTGCTCCCTCCCTGGAGGTGGTCAAGGCCAGGTTGGACAAGGCCTTGAGTAACCTGTACTAGTGGGAGGTATCCCTGCCTATAGCAGGGGGTTGGAACTAGATGATCCTTGAGGTCCTTTCCAACCCTACAATTCTATAGTGATTCTATAGTGATTTAAGGCTACTGCTCACATCATCTTTTGGGAAACTGATATGCATGCACCAACACTAAGATAGGACAAACAGCTGTCTTCAGCTGTGGACCGCTGAAATATCAGCCAAAGCCCACAGTGGCTTGTTAGCAGAGATTATCATTGGAAAGAGCTTGCAGCTGTTCTGCTTTGCCTCCAGAAGCTGAGCTCACTTGCTGTCACAGCACTGATATAAAGGCACTGCATATTACAGGGATTATCTGGATATTATGTGGGCAGACAGGGGAAAAAGCCCATCCCAAACATCTAATGTTTCACACGTGGAGCCAAGAGATAACAACATCCTTACAATGCTGAAAAGAATAATGAAGTGCAGGTGATGAAGTTGTATCCTTGCTCCAAGGCCTGATCATCTCCTCAGCATTGCTGGAGTTGCCATCTTGACACGAAGGCTTAATGAACTAAATGAGGCTTAAAGACTATGGCTCAATTCCTCCTCTTGAATCCACTGGGCAGTAATTGCCTACAATGTTTGTATCTCCTGAGGCTAACAGGAATGCTGCTGCCACTTCATTCATCGGTTCCCAATCCTGAAGCACCTAGTCTATCACTCATGAAGACCCTGGGCTACCTGCAATAATATGCATGTCCCCAGTGTAGCCACACTGGTATGGCAAAACACATTTATTCTGAGCCAGTTTTGCTAAGCCATATTACCACATTTGCAACTGTCTGTCCCCTTCCATGCATTTGTTTCTTTTTATTAGTTTCATTTCAAGAACGGCTGCAGCAAACAAGGAAGAGTTACAAAGATGAAAATGTCCAACAGCTGGGGCTAACTGCCAACTCCAGAGTACCTCAGCTCTTTCCAGCTGCTCTATCAGCTTCACTGGCAATGTGCTGATTTGAACTAGATGAAGAACAATTATACACACACTCACACACTTTTTCAGTCTCACTCAGCTGCTAGGCCCAGAGGCTCATTCAGACCCCAAAATATTTATGGCTGCAAATAGCCCTCTTCAGGTTAAAATAAGACACTTTCAATACCACTTCATGCAATGACAGGAAACACAGACTTTGTAAAAACAGCTAGCAATCTGGGGTGCCTTAATCTCCACTTTGTCTCTGCAAGGCACTTCACAGGCTCCAGCTAAAGGCAGAAGAACCAATGAGAATTGTGCACTTGGTATGCATTTTTAATACAATAACAAAAGTCAGATTTTTTACAAGGTATTATGTTCGGGCACCCAAGATCACAGGAAATTTTAGGTGGTATTTTTAACTAAGCATTTATTTTGGCCCATATACAATCTCCTGTTACAGACAAAATACAAAGCATGCATGCTAAAACCCAAGCATTAGGCAATCTTGCTGTGCTGGTTTAGCCCACCTCAGTGGGGTAGTTTCGTTTGTTCTTCTGAGAAGAGGGAATGAGGGAGAGATGGTTGTTCCTAAACCATTACATTCTGTAAATAAATAAGAGTACATAAAAGGTGGAGTGCATGAAGTTCACTGTCTTACTTTTTCAGCCACTCTCCTATATCTGCTGCAGTAGCACCGTAATTCTCAAAGTGGAAGAGGAACTTTCCTTTCCTGTTAAAGCAACAAAACAAGGTTTAGTCCTTGCCCTGGAAGATAAGAACATGCAATTATAGCTGAGTGTATGATTTCTAAAGTAGTAGCAAAATATAACAGACTCAAAATAGCAGATTGTAGGATATCCCCGGACATTGTATTCTTCTTTTATTCTTTCAAATTCAGCAGAGTAAACATTCATCCCTGCAAGAACCTGGAAAAAAAAAAACAGAGCACAATCATATTGATTCTTAGAATACATCAGGAACATTACAACTGTTTTTTGAAGAGTTCAGTAAAAAGAACTGAGCTCTGGGCAGATTCTGATTTCATTTATATTGCTGTAAAGCAAGGGGATCTCTGTAAAGGCAGTGGAGATTTTCTGATTTGGGGCAAAGGGGAACAGAGCAGTATTTGAGCCTAGTCTACCAAAAGCACATATCAATCAGCCTGCCACCTTCTCCTTGCTCTGGAAGCATCTCTGTTTCTTTTCATTCACCCAGTAACAAAAATACCCAAAGGGAATTCTCTTAATCACACTACTTGTGCTCTTCTTTGCCTATTTGAATTTTAAGCTTCAAGCCTGGGTTTTTGTTTTTTTTTTTCTTCTTCTGCAAGCTGGCTTACTACATGGCTTAGTTTGCATCCAAACGCTAGAACTAGAAGTCCTACCCTCACCTCCCTGGTTTCCACTCCAACAGCGAATTTACGATCTCAGCTACATCCAGCAGCTCTAACCAACTAAGCACTGGTATTATCCCTGTTCAAAAATGCAGTGAGTGGCAAGGGGAAAGCAGCATTACTTTGGTGGAAAAGTAGAACTTGCCCTATTTCCACAAGCCTAGGAAATACTACATGGCATTTATATGGTTTAAATATATTAGTTTACCTGACTGGTACAGTGTAATGAGAATTAACCTTATCCTATGGAAAACAAAAGGGGCACAAAAGCACAGCAGCTTTTCAGACTAGCAAGTGAAACAAAAAGCCTCTCCTTCCCTTCCCATACTTTTCCCAACCCATTCATCATCTCAAGAGCTCTGTACCCCAAGCTTCAGGTTCAGGGCTCCCGCAACTGGTCCTGCACCCTGCCCAATTGTCTTCCAAAATATTTCTAACCTAAAATTTGAAGATGGGACTGATTCTGAGTTCCTTTGAGTCTGATATTCACAGAGGTCATTCTGCTGTAAAACTTTCAACTGCCAAGTTGCTGAGATACCACTTCATGATTAATTTGGTTTAACAGCATTGACAGCTTAAATCATTTTAGCAGCAGAATTCAAACCCCTCCACCTCTCCCCTCCAAAACCGGGATTCTCTCCTTCCAGCTGAAATGCTGCATCAGAATTTAATACCAGGTTCCTGACTGCAGCAAACCTCACAGATCAACCAAATGTGCTCAGAGGTAGCATGAAATAAATCTTAAAGCAGAAAATCTTAATTTGAAGCTCAACCTTATCTAAGAAGCTGCTACAAAGTCACAAAAAGATACTTTGTTTCCTCTCCTCTATCCTAAGAATGGATCAAGGAAAGCTGAGTACAAAACCAGGGTTTATTGTAGCTGACCCAATCTCTTAATTAATATTTTCCTTCTAGTCCCAACCACCACAGTGACTTAATTCACATGAGATTATCCAGAAAAAAATTCTTCCCTTGTCTTTTTCTCCGTCACCACTTGAGGGTAGGTAAATGCAGTAAGATCAAGACACAGTGGTTGCTTTGCAAAGTGAGAACCAAGTTTGTTAACCAATTCCCCCAAACACCACTCTTGGCATCTTGGATCTCACACAGGCCTTGAGCTTTCTGAGGATTTCCTGGGTCTTAAATGGGTGTTCCCAGCCATTCCAGATACTTTGCTACAATTTCACTATGTCCACATAGGCTCTAGTGATATGTGTCAGTATCTTGGATTCATTTCGGTGTTCACACATCATATGAAGCATAATTAGCAAAATGACAATTACTATGGGATTCAATTTTAATGACAACAGTAATGATTTTAGCTGGTCTATTATCACAGAATCATGTAATATCAGACTCTCCGGGACCATTAAAATTCACCTACTACCCAAAGACAGGATACTCCCTCTGTATCTAAGCTGTTCCTGCCACATGTTTAGCTAATTTGCTTTTAGCAAATGACTGAACGACCCTGACTTCAACTCAAGTCCATTACCTCTTGTAATAGCCACAGCAGACATGAAGATCAGTTCACTCTTCTCACCTCTGCAGTGACACTTGACATATTTCAACACTTAACTGCCCTTCTTGAAGCTGCCAAAGCTGCCTATAACCTAAACTAACTCTGAACCTTCTTAGCTAGCCATATCTTCTGGGCTCATGACCATTCCTATTCTACTGTAACTGCTTCCTTGCTTCAAGGTTTTCTTGATGGGATTGCTCCAAAACAGGTACCTCAAACTGCCACCCGAAGCCTTCCCAGAGCCAAATTTAATGCAGAGATTAAACAAAGGATTCTTTTATTTAATATCTGAAATAGGGGTAGAAACTTTTATGCTTTCGAAGTCTTATGTTTTTATCATAAAAACCTCAAACAGACAGACAAGCAACAAAGAACAAAAACACTTAAGAATACACTCAAGCTGGCCTTTACTGAGTAAAGCATTCTGGCACACTCAAAGTCTATGGGAATTTAGGAGATGAAAGTGCTTTGCCGACCATCAGTTTCTCTGTGCACTAGGGCCATAGTGCATCAGTGACTCTCCAAAGCTCAGCCCACCAATAAACCACGGGAATCTCTCATGCAAAGAGTAAGACAAGCCATCCTCTTCCCTCTGCACTGTGTAATGGAATTGCAAGACCCAAACTGAGTGCAATGCTGAAAATTTCACCCTGCCTTCCTCCAAGAACAGTACTGGGACAAGACACAACTGATCCCAAGAGAACATTGCAACCTGGGACAGTTATAGTTCAACTTTTCATTTTTATGACCCATTAAATAAGAATGCTGTACTTCATTTTCCTGCTCTAACACAGCAATAATCACTTTTGAGCTTGGCACATCCTGACAGTTAATGGTAGGTCAGATTAAAAGGTCAAACCTTCAGCTCATCCAAACCAATCATAAAGTTTCCAGCAAAGTCTGATCTGGAGGTCAACATCCCTCTAAGGTACCCCATGGATAATTTACGATGGGTACAACACTGTTAACTTTAGAAATGGCAACCAGCGTACACATCCCACTCAGGAAGCTAATTAGGTCAAATGTAGATGAGCAGACTGATTTTTGTGGAAGACACAGGTGGCAGTGGCATAACTGGACTTTCCTCTGAACTGATCCTGCACAGAATGCATCCCTGACCTCAGCTACATCCAGTACAGGCACCAACAGTCTCAGAGCTGTGCCACAGCCTTGTCACTCAGTTGCGCAGTATTAGGCCGGATCCACAAAAAACAATTCCAAGTGAGGAAGGAAATAGTGAAGCCAGAACAGATCCAGAGTTTAACTTCTTGTGCCTGAATGTAATAAAATAAGCTACACAGAGACATGGAAGGGATAATTGCAGGAGAGCACAGTGCTCTGCAGCATACCTTCTCTCTGGCACTACTCCCTCTAAGTGATGCTTTACATTCCCGATTCCTGCCCACTCTACACCTCAAAATGTACCCACTGTGCAAGACAGGAGTGCCAACCCAAAGACCACTGTGCTTACGTTCCCAAGGGGAGATGGCATTAGAGTGCTGCTTGGCTAGACAAAAATGCTCTTGAAACATCTTCAAGGGTTGTACCATGTCTTAAATAAATCTGAACAACTTGCACTCATTTCAGTTCTAAGCAAACAAGGATGTAGAAAAAGCTCTTGGGAAAAAACAACTAGTTGGGAGCACGCGGGGGAGTCTGATGGCACTCAGTGCTCAGCAGCAGCAATGGCCAGCACTGACCTAGTGATGAACTGCAGCATTTCATCTTTTCATCATCACAAACCACCACTCCTGAGAAAAGTTGTAAACTGGACAGTGAATGACCCAACAGGTAGAATCAGACCAAATCCAGCTAAAGCCATGAAACAACAAATCTATTTCTTTGTCACTCATGTATTATTGGTATCATATAAATTATACATACAAATACACATATAAATCTGCTTAAGCACATTATAAAACCTGGACTAGAGAAGTGCCTTTGACTTGCTTAGAGATCAATAAGCATGATTAGCACAAACAGGTGACTACATTACTGTGACTGCTGTTGACTGATTTTATTTTACAGTCAAAATTTACTTTCATTTCCATCTGGTATGACTGCTAACTTTGTTGACTGTATGTTTATGCTTAGTGGCTAGTAGCTAACAGAGAAGTCACCCTCCCATGACACTGATTCTCCACTAAAAAAGGGGATTGGATTGATGCTTTTAAGGGCATCCATCCCCAACTCTGCCATGAAATATCAGGCCAAAAAGCTGATCAAACTCATCATAGTAAACATTTATCTCTATTAGCATGAGCTCAAAGGGACTACAAAACTCACATTAGAGGCTAAACCTAAATCCAATGCCAGAGCCTGTTTTTCTATGGCAAGAACTATACTGGATCTAAAGGTCAAGTCAGT
Source organism: Ramphastos sulfuratus (assembly GCA_013399055.1). Lineage (NCBI taxonomy): Eukaryota > Metazoa > Chordata > Aves > Piciformes > Ramphastidae > Ramphastos > Ramphastos sulfuratus. The sequence continues at coordinate 610,833 of WBNM01036833.1, read as the reverse complement.
TAACATCTCACTCTCTAGAGTTTCAAAAAGAATAAAAAACAAGAAAGAGAAACCTGAAGAAATCTGTAACAGTCATTCACTTCTGTTTTGTTTCATCTTGCTTTAAAATCCCTCACTTTGATAAATGCGGTTTGAAATACTTAGTGTTAAAAAGATTTTTTTTTTAACTTCGCATAAATTTTATCTTCACACTTACATATTTACCCTTCAGCTCTGTGGCTGCCTGTTGATAAGACGGCATCATTCTCTTACAAACACCACACCCTGATAAAAGAGAAATCGTTTAAGTAATATGCCAACAATTCTGTTCAGCCTGCTCTATAGGATCTATGTTCCAAAGCATATGAAACAACACACTTTTAAACATTAAAAAAAAGCACCACAACTCTTTGTTTCACTAAATAAATACGAGATTATTAGTTCCTAAGGATGTTATTTCATATTACGCACTGCTGCTTTTGAATATTTTTCATGCTATTCATTTTCATACTCATTTCTTATACCACTTTTGGAAAGAGTAGCACCAGCTTATATTCCTCAGGCTCTGTGGTGAGCCCAGAGGGGGATATAAGATGAAACTCACATATCAAGTGTCAGTGGAAGATATCATACTTGTAAACTCAAACAAAAAGCCTTGCACTTTTCTGATCTTTTAAGAGACAGAGGGAGGTATTTCAGATTCATCCCAGTTTAATAATTCTAATTTAATTTGAGAAGCACTTTTTAAACACGTTAAACAGATATCAAAACTTAAACAGTGCTCTATTAATTGAGAGGATATAACTCAAAAAGCAACAGCCCTTTTTAGATAAAATAATTCTATGTGCTGAAGAAAAAAATATAGTGAGGAAGACCAGCAATGTATAGCTAGAGTGTGTTAAGAGCTGTTTGATGTTGCTCTAAAGCCCTAAGCAGATTAGCAGTAAATCACTTTGTAAGCAGCAGGCTTCACCCCTGCCAAGCGAAATATGTGTATGCACGTGGGAAGGGGCAGGAGTGCAGACAGTATGAAAGAAGGGAAGCTGTGGCCAAGCACTCCAGGCACTCCTTGTGGAAACTCTTGGGTCCTCCACAGGACAGTAAGCAACTTTTTTTGCCAGTGAAGAGACAAGAGTTTTGAAAATATGTTCCAGAAAGCAGATAGATTTTGCAGCCACTAGCTTAAGATCACATCGGCATGACTGGGAGGAGCACCCTTTAGTCAGAAGAAAGAACTAATTTCTGCAGTCTTTCCACCTTTCATCTCTCTACTCATATTGCCACTGAGGTTGGTTGTTAGTGCTGGTCAAAATGATTCCTTGGTATGCACAGACCATTCATTTGAAGCCCACTGAAGTCTCGCATCTTCATTTGAACTACTGGACAGACACCAAAAGATATGAACTGTTAAGATCATCTTCTGGATCCTATCTCTCTTCAGCAGCCTCAGAAATTTCCCTAGCTATTGATTTCACTTTCCCTCCTTCAATCTCTTACCACTCCCTTCTGGAGAACTGACAAGTACCAGCCTTCCCCATCCAATCACCACCCTTATTGTCCTTCCCATTCTTAGCTCTGTTGCTGCCTCAAACTCGCTGCTTCCAAGCTCACTTCAGTACAACCTCTCCAGGCCACACATTTCTGGGTTACACAGTTCAGGACGCTGTCAATCCACATATATCCCTATACAGGCATAAAAGGGTAACCTCAGAAAACTAATTTGCTTTGGCTCTTTCTTGTATTTTGTCTTAAAAGCGGGGAGGGCTTAACTAAACACATATTGGTCTTTCCAGCAGTTAACATCTCAATATTTCAAGCCACGTTTTCAATAACATTCTAAACAGTTCCTCCTTTGTTGCTAAACCCAGATCTTATCCTGCAGAGGTCTTCTCTGGCAGAATTAACTACGAATAAATATGAATGCCCAGAAGTATAGCTAATTTTTCATTTTTAGTGCTGTCTGACTTTATAACGTGGGTCTGAGAGCACAGTGATTGGTCTCCAAATGGCAGGTAATATCTTCTAAGGAAAGTGTACCTTTGCTCAGAGTCATTTTACCCAGACCAACCATTGCTGAAATATTAAAGAAACTACATTTAAGTTTGCAGTCACTTTCATCTCCCTCTGCACTGGTACATAATGAAAGAGCCCATTTCCTATGAATCTGCCACAATGAATCTAAAGCTCCTGCATCTAACAAAGCAGAGAAGTAATGCAGATGTCTTCCTGTAGCTTCCCAGACAAAGCCTCTGATGTGCTCTCATGCCAAAGATCCCCCTGAGTCACTCCTTACTAGTAAAGCTTAATTTCCTTCAGTGACCAGCCTTGATTTGCTGCTCCAAGTTATAAAATGTAACACCTGTATGTAACGAGTAATTTCAGCTGCCCAAAACCAATATTTTAATGCTGGATGTATTCTGTCTCCAGTAATGTGAGTAAGAACAGAAAATTGGACAAGAACCAAGTCAGAAGGTCTGGTGTGTTAAATAAAAGATGAGGGAGTTAAGAATTGTGAAATCAGAGGGGAAAAAAAAACTCCTTACAAGTATGCTTCTTTCACAGCAGTTCAGAAAGCAGCAAAAGTAGTACAGCACTGAAGAATAGCAGGTGTTTTGCCACTTCAAAAGGAGAGAAACTGGGAGGAGGAGGGTTTCTGGGGGAATGGTTCAAAGAGAAGGATGGGGTTAGAAAAAGCACATTTCAGGAAGAGACTCAGTTGTGGAAAACAATTACTCATGATACAGGTAAACTGTGAAAGCACTCTGCAGCTGAACTCTCCCTGAAGGGGCAATTTACAGGCAGAGCAGGCGTATCATCTCCTGCTGATGCTGAGGTAGTAGCAGTGACTGGGAACGACCACATGCCAGGCCAGGCCACACAGTACCACCCTGCAGAGTTTAAAGGTACAGAGCTGCAGCTAACTTGAAAACACATTCTTTTAGTGACGCATCAAACTAAGTCTCGGGCAATTCTGGCCATCTTGGCAGTACTCAAATGAGACTAAAATGCTACAATGGCATTTCAAGCAGTAATTACAAGAGCAAATATGTTGAGAAACATCAGAGAATGCTGTCATGGGACACAGTTTTAAAGACAATCAGCCAGCAAATTGCTAGTAGTACCTAACATGAATTTCCGTATCAGGGCAATGCTGGGAGTCCTTTCTAGTCTAGGTCATGCATTCATTCCTTTCTTACAGCTCCTCTGCTCTATCTGAGCAACGACTCCACGCTCAATGCAAAACTATCTTGTTTTAAAGAAGAAAGCCTCTCATATACCAGTAACCAGAAAACTCAAAAAGCAGTTGTAAATATCCAAAATTAAGGAAAAAGCAGCCAGCGCAATTAAAAGATAGCGGCAATACAAGGTGAAGGTCACAAAAGGAATGCAATAATTTCCATCTGCTCTTCTCCTTCCCGACTCCACCATGATATTCCCTCCCCTGACATCTACCTGCAGCAAGGAAGAACTAGTAAGTTGTCTTTTTATTTTTTTCCCCACCTCCACCATGTCCTCCAATGATCTTTTGTTTGTGTGGAACCAGTTTCTTTTACACTATGGTCCAAACCACAAATACGAAGCGTGTGCAAGACCCATTTGCACTTACAGTTCCATGCAGGCCAGAGTGTTAAGCACACTCAGATTTATGAGCACTGGCACATACAGTGTTTCTGTCTTTTACAACACAAATCTAGAAAGGACAATGAGTAAAGAAATGGGTAACAGTCTTTTCCAACCATAGCAATTCTGTGAAATTACAGAAAATAGCTGCTTAAAAGAACAAGAGCAAGAGCTATCATCACAAAGAAAATAGACAAGGCTTGAATACAGGCAATGGACACCTCGGGGAAAACTGAGGACTGACAGGTAGAACATCAAAGGCATGGAATGGGAACAGTGCGACAAGGTATTAGTGAAGCATACAGAGTGAGTGTTCTAGCCAAACCTGGACATCTCTCAGTGGAGAATGGAGAGGGAGTTGACAGGATATGTTGGGTTACTTACATGGAGCATAGAACATCATCAGAAGGGGTTTGTCTTCCTTCTTCAGAAGCCTTTTCAATTCCTAGTGAGTGAACCGAAGAAAATAAAACCAGATCTATACCAAAAGACACTTTTTTGTTGCATTACAACTTCATAAAGTTAATAAATAAATAAGCCTGTATTCTATGAATATATGAGGGAAGAGGAGTCATCTTTCCAACAGACAAGATGTGAGTTTCTTTTCCTTGCTCAATTGTAACTTGAAAGAAGATGACAACATTTCTTATAGACTCTGGTAAATACCCTAGACCAGGATCTTCACTGTTAAGATGCAGAAGTTGCATATCTTGCTTTATTCTGAGTGCAGAATCAGATGGGAAAACTTTTCTTCCCACATCCATTCAAAAAGCCATACTTTAATTCAAAAAGTCAGACACAGTAACAAACAAAACATGTTCAGTTTTCACACTATGAAACCTTTGTTGAAGCTATGAGAAGCCACAAGCAAAGTTTTTTTCAGTACCAGCAAGGCAGAGAAACCAGATAAGTTTTCAAATTGAATGTAACCCTTGAAAGTCTTGTAATAAGAGTATAGAGGGTGAACATTAAATATTAATCTTCTTACAAAAACTGAATGTCAAAATAACTGTTTCTAATAGTAAAAATGGAAGCTTGAAAACTGAAAAGGTCCTTTTTGAAATACCAGCTCAAATCAAATCAATTAAAGTTTTTTAAAAAATCTATAGACTATAAAACAAATACAAAAGATATTATATTAGAGAGAATGTAATGGGAAGCTCTGTGGTGGCACTGTTTTTTAAGGTAGTTTTCATCACATTTTCTGCTTTCCTACTTAACATCAAGAGGACAGTCACAATCACAAGATCTGCATGCTGATCCTTCCTGCTTCAAAGTTCCTGAGACTACCTCACATGAAGGAATCCAAGTTTTAATGGCAAGTTGCAGTTGTAAGAGCAACAGTTTATCTCCTTTTAGCTCCTATTTTCACCCTGTAATGATTGCATCTTGCAAGCTGCTACACTTTCCCGGGACAAACAAGTCTCTTCCAGCACACCATCCACAATCCTTTCATTCTTGACATGTAGCTGACAGACTAGTATTATGACCACAGACGTGGGGTCAGGTTCTGACCACCCCTTCCCCGACCCAGGAGGGTTAACTCTTTACACCGCATGTGAGAGAAAGGTGGGAAGCGGGAGACTTTGCTATACAGTTAGGACAATCCACAAACTGTCAAGTCACTTTAAACAGTTTGGAGGCTTTAAACATCCCTTCCAAAGGAAGGAAATAATGGTGCTTCAGCAAGAGCTAACACAAACGTACACACTTCCCTTCATCCCATGTATTTAGAAAAACACAGTTAATGTACCTTTTCACTGTCAACATGCACAACATCTTTGGCTTCAGGATCCTCCTCCCACAGCGGGGCACCTTCTGGATCCTTGAGAAAGGCCACCATAGACTGCAATAAACAGAAAAAAAAAAAGCTTTTAAAGCAAAATGAACCATGTACTATCCAATCTCAAATTCATGCTGTCATGCAAATCCAGTTAGTGCCTTTGCTTTTTTTATCATTTACTCATCTGTTCTAATACAGAAGAACACAAGTCTCCTATTGCAGAACCAAGTGACACATAGGCGTGTACCTTCCTCATAAGCAGTTTCCATTTCCACTATAAACCAAGGGAGTCCAGTGTGGAAATAGACCAGCACACAGACAGGATCCTTCAGAGAGCTCTTTCAGTGGTTAGATCTGAAATACTTCCACTTGGCTTAACAGGAAAGATCTCTCTGTGCAGAGGTCAGGTTCCCATGCCCTTCACTATACCTGAGTAACCTTTGAAATCCAGCAGGACTAGCTGAAGGGCACACTGATACTTGCTGTGAGCAAAAGCAACGAACTCCACACTCTGCTTATTTAGTCAAAGGAAGAATAAACCACCAATACTTCCCTCTTCTAGGTCCATTTGCCTAAAAAATCCATTGCGTGCTGTTTCAAGTAAGATAGTAAGAAAATGTGACAAGTGGGAAACACAAGACCTTGTTATTGCACAGCTTCCATATTCAGCAAGCCTAATCCACAGGCATGCATATTTGTAATCGCTTCACCTCACACCCAATCAACAATCCATTTCAGCAGAATGCAAATACTTTCTTTATCTTAGGGAAATACTCTCTAATAGTTCTGATTTCAGCCTCAGATTGAGGGAAATCCCAGCCCTCTGGAGTCAATGAGATGCTCTCCACAGATTCCAGCAATTGCACTGCCCTCCATTTACAGCTGTACATGGAAACGCAGGCTTGATCAACATTGTTCTCTATGTCTGTGCTCCAGGAAACACTTGGTATTGTGTTCATTCACCACCAAGACTGACCCCTTTCTTGCTCTGTAGTATTGATTGTAGGTACGTATCCATTCCCAGACAGGATCCCTGCCACACCAGTAACACAGTGAGGTATCTGAGAAGCTTCCTTTAATCTAGGGGAGAGTGGATGATGCTGCCACAGCACTATGTATACTTACTTGGAGTCAGAGCAAAGAAAAGCTCCATTAAAGCCTTTTCCAGTCCATTGGATATTTTGCCAAAGCAGCTCAAAACTGAAGAGCAGAGCTGAGTATATACTAAAACACACCAAGAATATCAATCTAAAAGCCTAGCTTTGTCCTCTACCTTCAAGAGCAGGTTACCAGTGCACCTGGTGACATGTGCTGCTGAATCAGTCTCAGAGACACTTTTGCCATTGTTTGCTACCTTTGGGAGGGCTGCCTGGTAAAACATCCCAGCAGTTTATCAATAGATAGTGGTGTTCATCTAATTTTCCTGCATCTCAGTCAGTACTGCAGGACTCAGGAGGATTCAGAGCTTACAGTACGATTCATTTATTGCATTTATGTTTCTGCCTACTTGCACAGCTAATATTGAAGAGATTTGTCTTATCACAAGAAGCAGTAGACAGAAAGTAAAGAACTTAATGTGCATAGTAAGAAGACCTAGGGGGTGAGGTAGCAGTGTTGGAACCAGAGAAAGGAGGTAGGTAGGGAAATAAATGGAGTTACAGTTGGAAAAAGATAAAACTAGAGACATTAATATCCCGAATGATGCCCTAAGAAGAGTTAATAATCTATGGGGAAAGAATAGAACCAAATAGTAGAGATGTTCTGCATTTAGGAAATCTACAAGTTGCAGTCACTCTAAGTCTGCATAGACTTAAAAAAATACACTAGAGGGGAGAAGGGTCACTGTTTTAAGAAGCTAATGAGTACAATTGATTATGCTAGTTTCAAGAATTCCTGCATGCCAAGTTCAATCAGGTAGAAACAGATGTGGTTAGAGGATGGGAGATTAAAGAGACTTAATTCATCCAGCCTCTTCCTCTCAGCCAAGACAGAAAAATACTAGATGTGTAATGTCTTCTGGCAGGAGCAGGCAGTACATTGCCTTGCACTCATTACTCCATGCAGTGAAGAGAACCTCCTGTGTGTCTTTGTATAGGAAAGAACCTTCCTCAAACAAACCACAGCACTTTTTAATCACAGAAAAGCAGTGGTCCCTAGGCTGATGGACAGAGCAAGGTCCAGGCCACAGCAACCCCCACAGTGAAGAATTAGCTATGATCCTGTCCTGCCACAACATGGTCACAACCTGCTCCGACCCCCCAGCTCTCTGGAATCCCTGCAACAGCACTGAACCTTAAACAACAATTTAACAAGCACAGAACATGGTTTCACCCAGCCTGTGCAGCTAAAAGCAATCAAGTTCGAACAGCGCAGCAGCTGGCTATCTTATATGGACCTAGCTTTCAACCTGAAAAACCTGTGTACACACAGACACATCTAATATATATACACACACACATGCACACACACAGAAACACATCCTTGTCCTTTTCATTCCTTTGAAGTAAGGATGCTAATAAACAGATTTCCCTTGATTTCAAACACACTCCTTACAACAGCAAACTTGAAAAGGATTCAGTTTAGAGCAGGGCCAATTTATTGGGTTAGTCTATTCCCTTTGCTAGTACAGAGCAGATTTGTACTTTAATGAGGTTTCTCCATTTTAGAAGCGGAATAAAACTCTCTGTGTGCTTTATCCTCCAGAAGAAGCTTCATCGTGTAATAAATGCAGCCTGGATACTGACCTTATGGCACTATGGAGGATTAGGACACGGTGTGGCTAAAACAATATATGAACAGAGGTATCAGTTAACATCAAAGACTGATCTAAGCTCAGGTCTGCTGTCTCCAACAGCAGTTGACTACAGATATTTGGTGAAAAATTATACTAGTACCATTCTTATAAAACATACACTGATACATACTCTCAGTGTCTGGCAGAAAGTAATCAGGTTTATGGACCCTGCACCAGCTGTTGCATTTGGACCTCTGTGCTTGCAGAGTAGAGAGGGAGAATCACCTCCCTCATCCTTCTGTGATGGAGCCCAGGATATCATTGGCTTTCTGGGCTGCAAGCACACATTGCCAACTCACGTTGAGTTTTTCCATCAACTGACACCCCCAAGTCCTTCTCCTCAAGACTGCTCACAAACCACTTCTTGCCTGCTCTTGCCTTCACATAAATATTCAAGCCTCACTGTCCTTCTGCAGTACTTGATGGGGCAACCAGAATCACATGTAGGACACAACATGAAGGAAACCAACAGATTCAGATGTGGAATAACATTTCCTCACCTACTCTCTATTACCTTCCTAATTATTTGACTTTTAAATACTGTTAAGCACAGAGCAAATATTTTTAAGCCAACCTGACTGCTTGTCCTGACCATTAATTCAACATTGCAACACACATTACTGCATTACTCCAGCATAGTTGGAGCTGTGTCCTTCCCTCTCATGTTCATGATCTCACAAGTTCCTACCTTCATATTGACAAATCACTTGGTATTGTGAGAGTCTAAGCCCTTCTGCAGAGGGGAGCTGGAAATATTTTCTTACAATTATTCCTAATAACTCTGCATCACTGAACTTTGTTTCTTGCACTTGATCTCCCTTTACTAGATAGCCCAAAAAGCTCAGATACTAACACAGGTCTCAGCAGCAGAAGGTTCTGTCTGCTAACCTCCTCCCACCATGAACACTGAGGTATTCTTTATTTCTCAGTTTTCCAACAGTAAACCCATAAGGGCTCCTCTGATAATTATATCAGAATTTAGTTAAAGAAATTAAAAGCTTTTCTTAAAAGCCCATATATACTATCAGTTGGATCAGCCACATATACAAAGTCGACGACTATTTCAGAAGAATTCTTTTACAGCTCTTCAGAGCTGTGTCCATCATTCTCCAAAATGTCATACATATATTAATATGTCTACTGGATGCCTGGAAAGAAGATCTGAGTTTTTATTGCCACAAGCTTGCTGAATGATGTGAAACAAATCCTTTAATCTCCGTGTTCTTCAGTGTGTCCACCTGTCTGTAAAATGAGTATGATACCCTGCATAATTGTGTTGCTCTGCTGCTCACTGTTTGTAATGTGCTGTGAGACTCCTGACAAACACAGCTGAGAGAAAGAAAGGTTGCTGCCTTGACAGAAGAAAAATAGGGAGAAGTGGTACAGAGGGAGAAACACAGAAAATATTCAGGTAGGTGTGAGAAAATATTCAGGCAGAACAAGTAAACACTCAGCTAAGTTATTTGACTGCTGCTCAGCTTTGATGCACAGGAATCATTAGCAGCTAGTTTCACAGGGTCAGCTAAACTAAGACTACAGCTCCTAGAGTGAAGGAGCTTCAAACCCACTCTTCTATCCACACTGCCCCTCTCTGGCAGGTAGGGCAAAAGCTCATCAAAAAATAGGAACCTAAAGGAACAAACGGCATGGTTGTTCTTGTGTTGTAATCAACTCTTAGCAGGTGCTTTCCGGTTAATTCGAATTATAACCAAGATTCAGAGCACTAATTCCTGGTTGGAGCACTTCTTGAAGGGCAGTCAAGACATGTCATGAATTGCTCAAATCATCCAAATTTAAGCGTCTAACAAGTCTCTTTTGCCCCACCACCCATCAAGAGGGGAAAAAGAAAAAAAAAAAAAAAAATCACCAGGTGCATTTCCTCGCTAAGTACAAAAGGAGCCTCAGGCACCTGGCTACTAGGCTGGGCATCAAATCTTGTTTTTCCTAGTGGCAGGCAAGACTTTCACTGCAGGAGATGAGAAGACACACAGTCCTACTCTCCCCGCATCAGGCGAATCATTCATGACGACCCTAGGTATAGGTTAAATGGATAATTCAAGTCAGGGTGTGCTACCTAGACAGTCCTCCCCATCAGCTACTCCACAATAACTCTGGCTGTAAAAGAAAAGTCCAGAGCAAGTGTGCTTAGGAACGGCCACTATGACAGACTCAGGTTCATGCTGCATTTCACACAGGCTTTCCTCCACCCCAGGCCAAACTTCTGAACAAACCAAAAAAAGGAAAGTAAATGTAATCATGTCAGTCTGCAGTGGTGTCATCAAAACCACAAGATGGTACAGAGCCCATGTTCCCCTGGGAGGAGGAAAAGAAATGGGAGCTGGGTATCAAAGCTGAACAGAAGTCGTTTTTGGATCATCGCAGGTCATCACAAGGCTGCAGCCTCGCATGAGGCTATTCCCACAGCTTCACCAGTTTCTCAGAAGGCTGCGCACTTTGAACCTGATGACTGTGCTTTTAGTCCACCATTTCCACAACATCAAGATCTACACATTCCATTCACGTATTCTTCCTTTCGTTGCCCTCACAGAACTTTGCTTTCTGTTGTTCTGTGTCAAGATTCACAAGAGAAGGATGATAGTTTTATCCCTGCTGCACTGAGGGTGCATCTGTAGGAACTGCAGTTCCACAATCCAATAAAAAAAATAAGGCCACTCAGCTCTCTTTAAAGGTTATAGACACAGAACCTAAAAACCTAAGCAAACTCTTTATTAAAATGCAGTATCAGCTAATACTTTTTGTTATACTGCCATTAATAGCTCCTTGTAACAAAAACATGACAATTCCCATTTGTTACTAGCTTGCAAGTTAACTCACCATTTACACTATAGTCCAACATGGGTTCAATCTTTTTAATAATACATAATTTCCTGGATCTGTGGTTGATAGACACAGACACACAAAAATCTTTAGGTCATTAATCCCCTCCCTTTCATTCCTTCAGCATGAAAAATACCAACAGCTGTTTTTAATCCATAAATGTCTCCCCCATACATAGCAGACCCCAAAAATAACAGTCAAATATTTAAATTTACCTTCAATGTGACCGCTCTGTTATATTCAGTATGAAATGCACCATCCCTGTTGAACAAGGAGTTAGTTAGTGTTAGCTTACAGTAGTGTTGCTGGAAATCATACAGCTGATCTTCCTCTCTTTTCACTAACCACAAATAACATTAACCTGCTGAAGCCACAGAACTAAGTATAATTTATAGTACAGTCATTCAAGGGGGAAAAAAAAGTAAGGAGAAAGTGAGGATACAAAAGAGTGTAAAGCAAACAGGTTTCTAGTAAATTATTTCCTTTGTCACACTCTAACAAGAATATTTACTAAGACATAATCTTTGGAGACAGAGATGCAGCTTCTCAGTGTCTCTCACACTTAGCAGTACTCCCACTCCTATTATTTCCAGGAAGAAAATCTCTTCCTGTCTCAAATACACTTGCCTTCCTCCCCTTATGTTACAAAGCACTATACTCAGCAGGCATGTGACAGAGAACGTAAGAGAGCTCAAATTTCAAGCACCAGCCACGTGCATTGGGTAGTTTCAGTCCATTGGGTCTCTCCCCCAAGGTCCCACTTGTGCTTTTAGTGTACTCTATTCAACAGCAGAATAAATTTATCTCAACTTCTGTCACAACAAATGCTTGCAAACTGAAGAAACAGCAATCAATGTCACATGTCAAAAGATTATAAAAAACTAAGTCCTCGTGCTGTAGCAGTATGGAGCTGTGAGGAGGCATCAACAAGCAGGAGCTACAAATCCCAGCCCAGCACTCACTTATAATGTAGTAATTCCACTCCTTTTTCCTTTGAATTAGGATCTACTTTCATCTTCTTGCACAATTTTCGGCTTTCAGTATCACTGCAAAAAAACACATATTGGAAGAAAAACAGTTACAAGAAAAGAAATCAAATGCATTCAGCTCTGAAAATTCATTGCTGTGCTTCTTCATCAGCAATTAGTTGCAACTAACAGTAATTTGGAAGCTGTTCAGCCAAGTCTGTGGGACAGGCATTGTGGAAAGCTGCATTAGCTAATTTAATTTCTCCATTTGCTTGGTCAGGACACAATGAACCGCATTAAAACCGCATTCCAAAACCAGGCCCTGACCAGTAGAATGTCCAAGTACCTCATCAGACCTTCTGTTCAAGCGATTAACATAAAATTTAGAAAGCCAAGTTTTCAAGAAGACTACGTTACTGCTAGAGTGATGATCAAAGAGCACTGCTGTGAAAAGACTCATACATGCACACCTGAAAAAGCCACACACACCTGGCAAGTGCAGGTAAAGACCACAGCTCCTGAAAGAGAAGGCACATAACAGCAGACTGAAAATCACTTCTAGCAAGACTAACTGAACAAGAGTGAATTGCTTCCAGCACCGCATCAGGCTCAGTTGAAGAAGGGTCACAGGAGAAAACTTTATATACATTTGCTTAGGTGGACAGGTAAAAGATCTTCATGGCTTAACTGCTGTTCCAAACAATGCAGAAGTGAAGCTATAAGGATACTTCAAGCTGAAGTAAACACAAAGTCAGTCAAAGACCTGGGGAAACAGTGAAACAACTACAAAGAAAAGAGGATGATTCACACTGACAAGACTATTCTTTGCACTGACAAACAGCAAGATTAAAATGCTTGGAAACTTGTTCCCAGTTGAGGACAACTTGTACCTTTTATACAGATAAATCAATTTAGAAGATGAAAACACTGAAACCCCATCACGTTTAAACTGATTAGAGACACATTAGAGAGATCCAGATTCAAGGGTTGCAAGAGCACCACCAAAGTAAGTGCTGCTGCCAGGGCTGGTGCTAATTCTCCCAATGATCTCCAGCTGCCTTTCTGCAAATGTGAGGGACAACAAACGGTAAAGTTCACAGTGTGCTGCAGATGGAAAACTCCCAAATGCTTATTGTGGGTGTAATAAGAAGGGGTGTGCTATGGACACATGCATCAAACTCAGAATATTATGCTGAAGACAGAAATGAACATTTTAAGAACTAACAAAGCATGCAACTCTCTCACCAGAAAGGAGCACCTGTAATCCCAGTTGTATAGAAGCATGTTTATCTGAAGAGTCTTAATTCATGTCAGTTCCACATTTACAGATCATAGCCAAAGCTAGTCATTGTAGCCTGTAAACACTTTGTTGCTTTTCTAGGAGGCAGGAGATCTGAGCCTGAAAAGGCAGTTCTTTTCCTGTTATCTGCTGCATCTTTGTTTTCCCTCTACACAGCAGTGGAAGATGGAACTAAAATGTTCACATTATTCAATTAACAGATGACACATCTCTCTGTAATAAAACTAGATGATGGAACAGCCTGAATTTGGTGTTTTGGCAAAAAAACCCTGTTTTGCCACGTGGAGTTTGTACAAAACATCTACAGTAACATCAAATTCAGGGGCCAGAAACATTCTGTCTTGTCTTACCTGCAGTCCTCCAACAGTCTTGCGGGCTAAAACTAATCAGGGAGTCTAAGGAGGTGGCATCACTTTCAAATTATCCTCCCATATTGCCCCAGGCAGATCTAGAGGCGCACAGAAGCCCCATGGCCCTGCTGGAGCTGACTGACCAACTAACATCAGCCCAAATCCAACACTGGTAAATACTCCTCAAGACACTCCCAGATGTTTCCAGCATACACATCTATTTGTGGCCATCCCAGCCTTGCCAAGACATATGTTACATGGTGGATTTGAACTGTTGGAGTGGGTCCAGAGGAGGGCCACAAAGATGATCAGAGGGCTGCAGCAGCTCTCCTATGAGGACAGACTGAGAGAGTTGGGACTCTTCAGCCTGGAGAAGAGAAGGCTTTGAGGAGACCTTATAGTAGCCTTCCAGTATCTGAAGGGGGCCTACAGGAAAGCTGGGGAGGGATTATTTACAGGACAAGGGGCAATGGGTTTAAACTGGCAGAGGGAAGATTTAGACTGGATGTCAGGAGGAAGCTCTTTACAGTGAGGGTGGTGAGGCACTGGAACAGGTTGCCCAGGGAGGTTGTGGCTGCTCCCTCCCTGGAGGTGTTCAAGGTCAGGTTGGATGAGGCCTTGAGTGACCTGTTCTAGTGGGAGGTATCCCTGCCTATGGCAGGGGGTTGGAACTAGATGATCCTTGAGGTCCCTTCTAACCTTACCATTCTGTGATTCTATGATTCTAAGTGTAATGTTGAAATCACTTCCAGCAACAGGGTTTGTCAGACTCCAAGATGTGCAGACAATCATTCAACAAGAGGATCAAAATGTCTATCAAGACAAGTCTGTTGCCAGTTCTACCACCAATCTGATGCAACTTCAAACCGTGGGGGGAAAAGTGTATCATTTAGAGATCTGGACACTGATTTTAGAGAAGTCTGGCAAAGTTCATAGAGGAAAAAGGTTACAAAACATTACTAGTGAAATGTACCCATGTAAAAACAGCTAGCAACTCCTACCACTCCAAGTCCTGTTTTCTGTTTGCATGAATTTCTATTAATAAATAAAAGAGAGAGAGAGAGATAAGAACAGCTGTTTCTGAATCTAAGCCTGCCCTGTTTTCAGGATTGCTCCATTTGTAGAGATTCAGGTAGCTGCCTGAACGCTCAGCAGTTTGTTCCAATATGTCTCTCACCATTTGCTGGACAGAGATCTCTGCACCGCTGCATTGGGAGTTGAAGCCTGTTTATGCAAGCTATCTGCACTGATGCAAGGGATGGAAAATGAGAAGATTTCCAGAATAAGTGTCTAAATATGTATCAGTAATTTTTTCATGCACCAGTGCAGATTTTTGCACATGCCAGACTCACCAGCTCAGATGCTATACTAATGATTCTTTGGAAAAAAGAGAAAAGGAGACGTACAGAAATGGTAGAGATGGACATGTTCTACTTTTCCTTCTGCTTTCTCTTACAGCCAGGCAAAAATAATCTGCAAAGAGCAACTTGCTATGATATCAGTAATGACCATTATCCTTAACAAAAGCAAGTAACACAGATGCGGTCTCTTCTCTTGGATCTGAACCAACAGCCTCTCTCTGAAGATGAGCTCCTCCATTCTCAAATGGGAGAAGGTAATTAGGACTCTGGTTCTTGTAATTTAATTTTACCACTTGAAGAGGCAGTGCAAGAGTTTCTCACAAAGACTAAAAGGAAAAAAAAAAAAGGAGGGGGGGAACCCCACCAAACCCCAAAACTGAACAAGACAGAAACCAACCCAAAAATCATCACTCTACCACCCACACCAAGAGATTCCAGACTGAGACTCAGGAAATGCTGGTTTGAGAATGAGGGGAGTAACATGCCCACAGCGGCCTCTTACCATTTCGGTCCAGAGCAATTTGAACCTTGTTGTGCTGCTGCTGAAGGGACCTGGCTTTGCCTGCAGGCAGTCCTACAATTCATCCATCCATGGAAAACCATCCAAAACGCAACACCACAAAGGACCTAATCACTATCTGTCTATATGGTAATAAGGTCAAACCTGTGCTACAATGCCATGGCTTCCTCCCACTCCCAAAAGCATGTTCCCTATGCTCTCCCTTCCCACAAAACCAAAACAGGACTCCAAAACGCTCCTTTGCTGGAGGCAAAGGCAGCTTGGAAAAAGAGCAATAAAATTAAAGATCCAAGTTGACCTAAACAAAAAGTCTAAATAACAACAAGGCGTGCATCACAGGAATACTTCATCCCTTTTCAATCACATCCCTGTCTCTTACTGAGAGAGGATTCTGTCATTTGGGAGTATGATGGAGGTGGCAGGAAGCCCAACTGGAGCGCTCCCTGTAAACCTCTGAGGCCCCCTGTCAGTGTAAACATGAACGAATAATCTCTTTCCATAGGCAGCCAGCTGTTACCAGGGCAGGAGAAAGGTGAGGGGCTTGTGAAGGAGAAGTGACCTCCTTTGGCTGACCACCAGTGAAGCCAGCACCACAAGGGGCTGTGCCAGAGGTGTCCCTCAGGAGCAGTGCAGGATGTATAGAGCCGCCCACTAGCCGTTTACGGCTATAAGGATAGGGAAGCAGTAACAGGTACCAATGGCAGTTCCCAGTAGCAGAAGCAACCCAGAGAAAGGCCTTTAAGCAATCTGTAAATGTAATCTGGAGAGAGAAAGAACAAAGGGCAAAGCTAGAAAGGAGGAACACAAAATAAGATCCATGAACTTGACTGCAGTAAATCCACACTGGTTTCTAAAAATAACACAAGTTTGAGCTGGATGGATCTTGAGTAAGAAATGGTGCATGGAGATGGCAGTGCAAAACACCCTCCTTTAAGTGAATTCAAATGTTGTCCTGGCAAGTCCTGAAGGCAGTAGGCTAAAGACTGAACATCCTCAGCACCATCCTCTCTCATAAGAGCAAATAAGATCATCTGCAGCTCCCTAATTACTTCCCTTATGTAATGCTGCCCATTAGCTTCTCATCACGAAGGAAAAACAGCCCTACAACTACACCTGCCTCTGGGGAGGAAGGATCTGAAATGACTGTCAAATCTCCTCTTCAGAAATTATGACAACTCCATAACAAAAAAGTTCACATCTCTAGCTGCCAATATAACAGCAGCATGTTCGTGTGCTGTGTGGCCATGCCACTCTGGAACACAGAATGGACCCAGTCTTTTCATCTGCGCCTACAGTGCTCCTAGGCACAAGAGACGGTACCACTTTAAGTAACCAGGTCAGTAAATATGTCTGCACAAAAATTATCTCACTCTTCTATCAGCATATCATGCAACCATACACATGTGAACCATAGTCTTCACAATCTGTAAACAGACTTTGTCTCTTCTGTATCTTTTCCTCTGAAACAAGGCTCAACAATCCACATAAACTATGCTTCAGCAGTTCCATATAGCACCATTTCAACCACAGGCCTCAGAGCAGTGGAGGCTCTTCTGTTATCAGTGGCTGTACAGACAAAATGGAAAAAGCTTTGGAAGGTACTAGCCAAAGGTCTCATCTTGTTACCATCATTACTGTCTACACGGTTTAACTCTTGCATTCTTTCATGTTACAGTGAAAAAACATTGTAGAGAGAACTCCGTACTTCAGGGAAGTAGCAATTGCAGTTTCAGACCAGCTCTCAGAAGTGAATTATCAAACATGTTTGCCCAGCCCAATGCACAGCCTCTGCAATGCTCTCTGGCTACCTTCCATAGAATACTGTCTCCAGACAGACTGATGAATGTCCTCAAAAAACACTGAATTGAGATCCTGCCAAACAACTAATCGAGCTTGTGACCCAAAAAACAGGCAGCAAAAGGGGTGTCAATGTCAGAAATTTCCTCAAGCCACCTAAAAATAAAACCCACATTTCCTCTAATTTGATGTTAACAGTCAACTGTAGTTAGATGTGCTCTTACAAGGTTTCAAAATTTTAAAAAAGCACGCAATTCATTAGCCATTGTTGGGGACAACACAAGATTATGATGACCACCCTTCCTGCCCTCTTCAGTCCAGTGCTCTGTCAAAGACCCTGTGATCCATTTACACTACAGCTACTGACCAAACAATAACAGACCAATCCCTGCAAAACTTTCATCCTGCAGGGATTGCCACCACATCATTCTCACTCCTCTTTCTCAACCCAGGGCAGCAGCTGCCACAACTACTGCTGCTGACAGTATGTCACATTTGTGAAGTTTCTCATACTCTCTAATTATCCCAGACCTTGAGACAGCTCTGAAATCACAGAAGAAAAAGAAAAAAAAAAAATAAAAAATTTCTCCAACCAATCAGCCTAGCTTGCAAAAGCACTTCTCCAAAGGATTGTGCTAAGTAGCTGCTGGATGGTAATTGCTTACTTCTACTTGAACAGAAGCATTAGAAAATCAGCATAGGAAGCTTGAAACGCAAAATTTGTCTTTGACAATGATGCAACATTTTACCACTGTCCAAGGCTCCTGATGGAATCTACCTTGTAAATGTAACAATAGCAACAGGTTTCCATAGCACAGAACAAATGAGCCACTCAATGAGGCAGACGAAAAGCGTGAATCTTTTCAGGGATGAGGGAGCATGAAAAAACTGAAGCCAGAAAATACACTACTGGAAAGAAATGAAGATTAAGATTGGCAGACTGACAGGACAATCTCAACTGAATTTAGGGCCTGATTTTCCCCTCTAGAATGCAGCAAAATGTCTCCTTGTGACCCACAAGGGGATTACAGCCTTCTGCTCCAAAGGGTTCCCCTGGTACGTGCTAGGAATGCAAACAGAATAATCCATGTGCTACAGAGACCCAGCACCACACATCATCCAATACAAATTACCTCCTGTACCCATTAGTCAATTAGATAGGCCAGGAATCTATAGGAATGAGATTAAAAAGAAGTATTTCCTGAAAATTAAAACCTGTGAGATTAATTCTTACTGCAAGCAAGAGCAAGCCAAAGAGCAGAAAGAAACTCAAGACCAAAAATTAACAGGTATCATCAAGCAAAAACAATTAAGGGAAAAAAATTATTATATCCAGCCCTGCAGAAAGTCAGGAAGTTATAATGAACAGTACTTTCCACGAAAAGATAGATTACAAAGAAGCACTTGGCAGCCCACACACCTGCACAGAAATAAGGCAAACATCCACAGGAGTCAAAGGCTTTGCAGGAACTTCTAGAAACATCGAACACTTCAACTTTCTTTGCAAAGCAGTAGCTTTCTACATCAGACTCATCCAGACCTCTTCCTACTCACACAACCTTGTACAGGGGAACACTGTCCTAACCTGGGATATATGATGACTACCATCCTGTCTTTGAGTTCACACTGATCTAAGGTTCTAAACCCATAGACACAGGGTTTGAATCTATCACTCATGGGCACACTGATACTGCAGCACACTGTACCTGTTCCCTTGCACTATAGGCCAGGAGAGGATGCTTGACAATGTTTTAAAGGAAGTACTCAATTGTCATGGGTTTAAAGAGCCGACAGAGTGAAGCTCTCAAATGAACTGGAGAAAAAACAGAATTATATTTGGAGAGAGTTACAGATAGAAATTACAAGACAGATGCAAAAATCCATAACCAAACCCCCTTGAATTTTCCCCCAACCCAAAACTAAATCTGTAATTCCCAGTGCTCCAATCCTCCTCCCCACCCCATGCCTCTGCCATCCAAGAGGCCTAAACACAGCCTCTGGAGGCCCCAAACCAGGCCTACTCCTCACATGTTTGTCCCAATAAAGCAGCTCCAGCCAGACACAAGGCTGGAGGAGGAGGAAAGGAGAAACGAGCTGGCCTTGCCGTGAGTTTATGAAGAGATAGCAGAATTACAGGATTGAATAACAATCTTCTAGCCCCTAGAGGATTTTTTAACCTTATAGATCCCAACCTGGGACATCAATGAAGAAAAATGGAGAAACTTTACATTAAATCTTAGCTTGCCTACTCTTCATTTTAGTCTGGAAGGAATCAGCATTGAAGATTCACAGCTAATGAGCAATACTAGGCAAAACCCACGGAGCATCCACAGTTAGTATGAAACTGAGATAGAAGCCCAGGCTCTAACTAAAACTCACTGTAGTGCTTGGATGTTTAACACTCCACATTTCTGAATTAATGCCACAAATCAGATTAAATGGGTTTATGCTAAGAACTGTGAGCTTACTTTAAAAAGGAAGTTTTTCAGACTAGCACAGCACTTCCTGCATGGTCACTCTTACAGGAAAAAAATTGCTTTAATATGAATTAGCCTTAACCACACAGACAGGCTATGATAGAGACAGAAGGAAGGCTATGAAAAAAAACCTATGCTGCAAAACATGGTTTGCCCATATAAATTGAATCCACACAAGGACCACGTTTGTCAGCACAACTGCACTTGCAAAGTGCTCTTGGTGGACACCTGACATACATCCCCCAGACCAGCTTGCAGACAAGCCCCTGCTAGCTCTCCCAGTCTGTCAACTAATGTTAGGTGCCATCCACTCCCAGGCTGCTGCTGCCCTTCACCTCCAAGGTGACTGTAGAGAAAGGCACAAATCCCAGACACTGAAAAATCTACTTGGATGAAAGGGTTCATATCAGTGCAAGAGCGGCACTCATTCCTTTTTTCTCTATTAGATCTGGTCATTTTTATTAGCAATTTTAAAGATTTTCATCAGCTTTAGATTTCAACTACAAGAATAATAAGTAGATGATTCTGTTAAAAAAAATCCTACTACTGATCAGCTTTATAGGAGTGAAGGTAAAAAACTAAATATCAAGATGACAGCTAACACCATCCATAGCAGCACCCTTATTTCTGAAATTCCTCCCTGCTATTTCAAGGCATTGAATAAATGTCTATGAGTGTGTATGTGTAGATGAGTAAAGCCTTTCTTTACTGAAGCATTAGAAAAATCAAAAATTTGGAAAGGAAGATTTCATCTAGAAGGCAGATAAACACCAAAATTGTGGGAAATCCCAGAAAAGACAATTAGTCATTAGATTTCACCTCATGAACCAGCACATGTTTAGACGCACAGGCTGGAAAGGACTGCTCTATTAGCCAGACTGTGGTCTTACCTTTATGCTAAGTATCGTGGCATTGCAACAGTAACATGGAATTGTTTGGCCTACAAGACGGACACACAGGACACACAAAAAGGACTGCATGACACACAAAAGCAGAAAAAGTGGGATTAAAACCAACCAAAAATTAGTCAGACATTTTAACCAGATGGCATTTCCTCTTCCTAGTAGTCTGATGTGCTAAAGCCGAGCACACGCACTATGACAGCAGATGGAAATGACACAGCTTTGTTTAATGTTTGGGACCTACAGTAAAGGGAACCATGGAAGTTTGAGCAGAGAATAATTATCCAGAGCCAAAAGACATGCATGCTTTTTGGAAAATATCAGTTCGTGCTTGGGCAGGAGTTATAAAAACAACAAAAAAAAAAAAAACAAACCTCGAGACAATTCAGTAATAGTAAAACCCAGGACCATTCACTAAATCACATCCAGGATGGAAAGAGCTCTCCAACTGAACGCTTCTGCCATCTCCTCAAAGACACACCTAGCCACAAGGCATTTTATAACCTGCCAAAGCCATTTTCTCCTTTTCAGCAAAGCCATTTTACTTTCTTTTTTCCCTTCATCCAAAATAGTTATGTTCTTCCAAGTAACACCAGTCCCTGGCCACTCCATAATCTATCACAAAGCCTACTCAAAAAGGCTAGATGGTAACATTACAATGATTATTCTTCAAAACCAGCCCTCAGGGCATCACGAAGTCCTGGGACTGAAGCTTTGCCTGCTTTAAAGGCAAGCAACAGTATCTTAGTCTTTCATTCAAGCAGTAATATCATCTTACTGTGTTCCCAGGCAAATCACTTTGTACCTTTCACTTGGCACCATAAGGATCTGCCAGGAGTCTCTATTTTTCACTTGACCACATCAATGCTTACCTCCAGTTGTACTACACCTCCGAAGATGGAGGTTTCACGAGCCGAGGGCAGACGCAGAAGCTGTGCATATGGTGTGCATGCTGCAGATCTGCAGCACACCAGCTCCACTGCACCCCAATCTGCTGATTCTTAAGACTGCACAGAAGGATACCGTTTGGGTGGTTTTTTTTTTTTTGGTAGACATCTTAAGCTTTCAACTCCCTATGAAGCCCTTCAATTTTCAACATTTCTGTAAGCCTACTATTAAAAAATAACTCAATAAATAACTCAGCTCTTTGCTTGCTTACATGTCCATCTCAATAGTAACTGGACACACTACATGAACAGCACTCACTCACGCTGCTTTAGTGTCGTGGGTTTAAGGAGCCAACAGAGTGAAGCTCTCAAACGAATTGGAGAAAAAATCCAGAATTGTATTTGGAGAGAGTGTTACAGATAGAAGTTACAAAGCAGAGACAAAAATCCATAAGCAAATCCCCTGAATTTCCCCCCAGCCCAAAACTAAATCTATCATCCCCAGTGCTCCAGTTCTCCCCCCCCCATGCCTCCTCCATCCAAGAGGCCTAAGCACAGCCTCTGGAGGCCCCAACCAGGCCTATCCTTACATGTTTGTCCCGATAACGCAGCTCCTGCCCGACGCAAGGCTGGAGGGGGAGGAAAGGAGAACAAGCTGGCCTTGCTGTGAGCTTATGAAGAGATAACAGAATTGTGGGATTGAATAACAAAATCTTCAAGTCCCTAGAGGACTATTTTAACCCTATAGTTCCCAACCTGGGACATTTAGCATTTTTCCCTTCTAAGTTCTCCAAACTATAAACACTGACTAATGAATCAGGTGCTACTAACCCAGTTACCTGGAAAAGAGATACACCTCTTTTTAAACAGCACAAAGTAACAAAATATGAATCATTCACAGAGCCAGGAACAGAAGCTGGGACCCTCAGCTCCTATTAATGTGGCATCTCCCCAAACTTGAGTCCCAAAACATTTGCTCATAAAATGATCAATGCATCATTCTAGAACACTCTGAAGATTTACCAGTCTGCAATGTTGTGCTCTGTCCCTGATGCCATGCATTTTACCAGGCATGCTTCATTCAATATTGTTGTCTCACACCACCATTCATTCAACATCAAATGCTTCAGCAAGGACTTTCTAATTAAAATATGAAAAGGTTACAATAAAATGTCTTTTTGTCACATCATTAGTAGGGTTTTCCTTCACAATTAAAATAGCTTCATGTTTATTTTTGTACAGAACCACATACACTATCTCAGCACACAGGAGCAAACAGCAACCACTTCAATGCTGCCAATAAATCTTGTGCTGCCCCTTCCTCTACAGAAGGGGGTGTCTATATCTGCCTGCACAAGCTGACTGAAATCTCCTGTGTACAAGGACCTTATCTGCAATACTGCAAGCAGCACCATCACTAGGTGTGCTGTGCTCAGCATGGTCCTGCTCCAGCCTGGCACCTAACACAAGCAAGACTAACTGTACAGGAAAGGCAGGGACTTAGCACTTATCACCCTGTATCTCCTAGGCCAATGCATTCTGGGGACCTCACCTATCCTGCCTTGAACTGACAAAGTGGCAACCTTCTCTACCTCACACTAACTGTCTCAGTAAGAAACCAAGTATTTCCCCACATCATACTGAAAAACTAACTTCTCTGGTTTCCCCAAGACCTCTCAACCTGGAACCAAAAGCTCAGGTCTAACCTCTGTCTCATACCACAGACTCAACAGAAGCCAAGGCCAAACAGTGTGGTTTTCACACAGCCAGCAATTCAGCCAGCCCACTTCCAGCCAGAAACCTGCACACTCCTCTCTACTTATGTAATACAGAACATACTGCTGAGACTCAGCAATCCGTAATGATTCCATCAGTGAAGCAGTATATTCTTGCTGTCTCTGGAAAATGAGAAGAAGAAAGATAATAGCATGAAACTAAAAATGCATCACCCATAAAGAAAAGAAAAAAAGATTGTTGTAATCGCCACAGGGAAGCAGAGACACGAGCCACAACTCTGCATGTATGCCAGCCTTGCCAATGCTTGGATCTGAAGGCAAAGAAGACCGCTACAGTGGGATTTGAAGAGCAGGGCCAAAATTCTGTGCTAAACATTGCTGCCAAACAAGCCATTTCTTGTCAGTATTTGTAAAACAAATTGAGCCTGTGCTCTAAATATCCCTGCATCTGTGCGCTGTTTGTTTCGGCATGAAGACTTGCAAATAAGCTTCACAGCACACTTGCAGTGGGCGAACAGCTTGAGCAGACCTGGTAGAATTCAGATGTTCAGGCCCTACAACTGGCCCTTTGTGAGCAGCAACAGACAGCACTACTGCAGCCTTTCTCACACTGTCACTGCAATAAGATGGGCAACAGTTTGCAGCTACCTGTATCTTAAAAAAAATAGAGGCAATAAGCAAAAAGAAAAAAAAAAAATCTTTCAAGGAAAAGGAAATTTGGAAGTTACCTCAACACTATGAGATTGATTTCTAATTGCTTTAAAGCTTTAACAAGCAAATCAACTGCAAAACTTGTTTGAGGTCTAAACTATCTGGGGTTTCTTTTGCATGCGTCAAGACCTCCTTTGCCATAAGCCAGTCTTCCAGCTCGTCTTGCCCCACATGGCAATTTAACAAACCCTGTTACAGTATCTTTCTGCAGTAGAGAGAGACAGAAGAGACATTTCTGATAAATACTCAGCTACAGTTGGACAGATTATCTATTTTTCCCAGGTTCTTTCCAAATGACCAATCCAAAAGGAATTGCTGCTCAGCCCTCAAAGAGAGAATTACAGCTAGTGGCATGTTACAGCACCCTGTCCACTGCCTTGTCACTCAGCAAGTGACAACCTGAATGTCATACTACTGACACAAAAGCCAATTTGGGGAAATTACAAATGTATTCCCAGGTCTCCCAACCTCTTACAGCATGACCTTCACCAGGCTGCTTCACTCTGGGAATAACCCACCGTTTATTATGGATAGGAAGCTTAGCTTCATTATCTCCCCACCTTGGTCAGATGAAAGGCACTCTGAGTACCAAGCTCCCTGTGAAATACAGTAAAGTATTGCCTGGATCAGACCTGAAAATGCATACCTTGCAAGTAACTTCTGTAACTGAGTTACATTACAATATTTGGAAAGAGAGAGTGTATTGGGATTTGATGAATTGGATGTTTATTTTACAGCAAAATCGAACAACATATTTCCATCACCATCACTCACAAACTCAGGAGAATAACCTGTTGAATTAAGCGCCAAAACTTCCCTGGATTTCAAACTCAAGTCCTAAACACTGAATCTTTCCTTCTCCATCCCAGAACTAAAATCCTGGAGAGGGTAATTGCCTAGTTGTATTATAGCAACATTTTGAAGGACCAGATGAACAGCCTCATTATTCCAGCAGCTCTATACACATGCCACTTACACACACAGTTAAACCCTCTAACACAGAGGCAGCCTAAACCAAAAGGGAAACATAAAGCTCAAAGAGGTAGTGACCACTCCAGTGACAAACAGAGCCAATTAGAAACTAAAGTCATGAAGCCAAGTAACCTATCTGCTAGTCATCATTACTGATGACAAAAATTTTTTATCAGTGCTTTCATTAGAAAAGAGCAGATTTCAGACATATGCCAGACGTCAATACAGCTTTCTTCTCATCACAGTCAATACCATTTATTTGCTGGCTTTTCAGTGGGTGGGAAGTGGTAGAGGCTGCACTGACCTCAGAGGAGCAGCCCTGCTGTCTGCCAGAGGATAACTTGGAACACTGTCCCCGTCTGTTGGGCAGAGATTAAAATGTCTGCGCATTTGGATGAACCCAGCAGAAGGCAAACAGACAACAGAAGCAGAGGACTCAGCAGGAGAGATACCTGCCTGGTGGCAGGAGGTGAGCAAGATAAGTTAACCACCAACAAAAGCACGTTAACTTTGATTTACCAATGACTTATTCTGGGTCACTGCTTGATGGATAGAGATTGGTTTCAAAAGTCTAATTTTCAAGGTAGCCACAAGATTTTCAGAGCGTGCTTAGATTTGTGCAGAGTATAAAATTTGTTCATACTGTGGCAATCCACCTAAACACAAAGGTAGGCAAGCAAGCTGTTCCTCTGCAGTATTTGCCACCTGCAGGCAAAGCTCTCAAAGCTGCAGAGGCAGAGAGTCACTATGATATGTAAGCTAAAACCACAGGCAATCTGTTATTGAGCAGAACCACAGCAGAGGCTTTCAGGTCCACAAACCAGAAAGTACCCACCTGTTCATTCCTTCCCACACCAGCCATCACTTACAAAAAACAAGTTTCCCTGCCTACACATTAAAAATTACAATGAACCAATATAAGCACAAACTTTTAAAGAAAGCATATTCATTGAGAAATACAAATGGGTGTATGCTTCCAAACCAAGCAAACAGCCCTACCACTCATGCAACATCTGCTATCAGAGCAGAAGTGCAGTGCCCTCCAGCTGAGGCACAACATGTAGGATTTCTCCTTCCCCAGCTTGTGTGAATGATCAGGACAATCAGAGTTTCCATGTTATATGCCCCTCATGAAAGGTGATGCTAGCTGGAGTCTCCAACTTCTGGCTGAAAAACATATTGTCAGAGAATTGACAACAGCCATAAGGAAAAAAATTATTCCCCACCAATAATCAGAAAGAAGAGAGGAGAGTAAGATGTAAGTTCCCTACACCTTTGAAGAAACTGCACAGAATGGTGTGGGTTCAGCTACAGGTAAAGTTTCAGAGCTATCAAAAAACCTAAGTCAGCATTAAAAATCAAATAGAGAGAAGAGGAAGGGGGGGGGGGGGGGGGGGGGGGGGGGGGGGGGGGGAAGAGAGAGCGAGAGAGAACACCTGTGTGCCACATACCCACAGTCTATCCAGCTTATAGTACCTCGTCCTTTCACCTCTTGAGCCACGCTGGACAGCAACCTGAGTGAGCTTTCTGCGGCAGCAGCTGGAAAACAAAACAAAAATAAAAATAAATCAACACTTTCTTACTCATGTAGAAAAACACAATAATGCATTCCTTTGTTCTGAAGCACTGGAAGAACGTTTTGTCTAATATGAAGAAGTAAGTATGAGAGGGATCAGAAAAAAAAAATCTTCTGTAAACTAAAAGGAATGCTAGCTGCAGCTGAATTTGGGTGCCTCCTTCCTTCTACCCCTCCTTAAACAGCACTCCCAAACATATCTCCAGGCACCCTTTCTGACTGATATTTATGGAGCTGTATTGTCTGCTCTCCTGCAGACCAGCTTCCACCCCAACACTGCCTTTTTCCTTTGACTGGGCATTAAGGAGTTTGTTAACACCGCATATAATTAAATTCATTTACTTGCCTTCACCAGCTATAAGGGAAAATCATTCAGCACCTCTGCCTGCCTCAACTCTATCCCTGTCACACACAGAAAACATCACACTGTTATTCTCACAATAATCCTGGGAGACACCCAAACCAACAGTTGTGACAAGCTCAAAACTTATAGTAGAAAATACCTAGAAAAGGTCCTTCCAAAACCTGTCTGTATTATAACTACCCACTAGAGATTTACAAAATGCCATGTCACATGTGCCGATTCTGCAGAACACTTCCATTCCAAAAAAGTCTTATAAATGGTATTAAAAATAAACACAGGGAAAAAATTGAGACAAGATCTTAGGAGAGAAAAACAGAGAGGTTCAAACAAGTATCGATTTCCACCCCCCCCAAAAAAAAATCTAAAAGAAGCCATTTCCTGCCTCAATAAACAGAAAATAGAAACCCAGAGTCTCTTCCAGGTCTATTTAAACTGCTGCCTCTCCACAGCTACTTCAACTAATTGAATATAAGAATGGCTATATCGGTTCAGACTGAATGCTTCTATAGACCAGTATCTTGTCTCCAGTGTTTGTGAAAGTCAAGGCCTATATAGGTCAGAGTAGAGAATCAGAGCCAGTAAGTAGTGACAGCCCCTACAAACAATCTAGCCCTCCACAATTTTTATGTCAACAATCTACTGAGCCAGAAATAAGTTTTTTCGTATTTGACAGCCTTTGCTTGGGCCTGATGCCGTTGCAGACACCAGCCCACACATGCTAGGTATCCAGAAACTCTCCTACCTCAAATAGTGAGAACATGCAACTGCCACCACTCTCCAACACAGTGACATAGACATGTGGGGGGATTCTTTGCATGTACTTTAAATAATAAGCATTCAGGATAGGATAGACTTGTCTCAAAAGACTCACTAGCTGAGCAGCCCTGGCAGGATACCAGGTCAGTAGGGTAAATGAAACATGTCCTGTAAATGAGGACATCTAAAAACAATGAATTTTCTGAATGAGGTAGAAATACTCATCTAGCTTTGCCCAACTGAGATCAAAGCCTTTTTTCCAGCAGTATGATCAGATGCTGGCCAACATCTCATTACAGCTGTAGCATGTACATCTGGTATTAGAACTGCACCTCCAAATTCCTCTCTCTTTTTTTTCCTTCCTCTCTTTCTGGGTGACAGTTAGACAAGAGACTTTTAATTGTGCAAGGATCACTGTTGTGGAAAGAAACATTAATCCCACAGTCCACTCTGCAGGCAATGCTTTAGATTGTTAAAACCAACCAATTAAATAATAAAAACAGAAAAAAAGAAATCTCTACAACATGGCTTTTGAACAATGCCCATAGGGCAACATTTATTTGATGAGTGTCAGAGCTGAAGTGTTCTGGTTGTGCTTCTAAAAATGAAAGCAAACACCACTTAAAATATTAAGCATAAAAAGAAAATCTTCCCTTTAAAAAGCTAAGTAATACAGATGTCTTTTTAATCTAAAGTGTTCCTTTCAAAATCAAAAAGCTTTAGAAACTCTTTTATGACTTTCACTTTGAACCTGTTACTACAAAACCATTCGGCCAAATGAGCACACAAAGTTCCCCACTACAGCAAAATACAAATATTTTAACAGAAATTAAATCACATCTGTTATTTCAGTTATTTCAGAAAAAGAATATCTTTGTTTCCTAAAGATAGTTATCTCAGCACCTGCACATTTCTGTCTGCAAAATCCTGATATGGGGGAGGGAGTATATTCTGTCACCACATGCCGCTCTGCCTTGCCACACTACAAACCCAGAGCAACTTGCCAATGTCACTGTGTTTGATTGAGGTAAGACCTTTGCACTGGGTCAGAAAGGGAGGATCTAACCCCCAAACAAAGCATTATCTTGTATTGCTTGCCTACAAGAACAACAAGGAGGCACCAACAAAAAATAATACAGTGCTGAGGAAAATCATCTTAGTGACATGTTTTAGTTCTTGCTGTCCAATGAATTTCACATCCACAATGGCATTCTACGCTTGTGTACAGAGCTTAAAGATTGTCTCTTCATTTTACATGGTGTCACACAAAACAACACAGCAAAGCAAAAATGCAGCAAAGGGGGGAAAAGGAGCAGAACAGAGCAAAAGGAAGAGCAAAGTCAAGTAAGAACAAGACTAAACAGCCAGAAAGGAGAGCCTGAATGAGAGAGAAGACAGCAGAGATTCAAGGGGACAGGTGGCATGACGTGGAAAGTGTCATTTCTCCCTATTACACAAGCAGCTCGTGTTTTATTTCTGTATTTTATTAATTAAAGTTGAAAGACAACCATGGGACACTCAAAGCTGTCAGAAGCAAAGATAAATTGATTTCAGTACCAGAACTATTCATTAGCCTTTTGGTGTCACCACAAAATCAAAACTTGCAAACTACTGTGATATGCACAGCAGAAAGCTCTGGCTGATAGCTATTACAAGCAGCCAGTGTTACAGACAAAGCCAGGATGAAGTACATTTTTGCCAATGTGGCAGAGCAGTTAGAAGACCAAATTAAAAAGGGTCCAAACCTGAAACATCAGGATCTTCTGTATTAGAACAAAGGACACCAGTGCTGAAAACCCCTTGTAGTCACATAGAAGCACCTTGCAGTTATATGAGACAACAGCAAACAGAAAGCAAGTAAGGGCAAAGAGCTTAGTCACCTGAGCATGTACACAGGTAATTGATGCACACATTACCAGCCTCTGGCTGAACAGAGTTGTGATATTAAAAAAAAAAAAAAAACCAAAACCAACAAACAAAACACCACACACATCCAAAGCAAAACTCAAACAAGCCTAGCGCCCNCCCCCCCCCCCCCCCCCCCCCAAAAAAAAAAAAAAAAAAAAAAAAGAGGACTTACCAGATTTGGAATACAGCACTAGTATGTTATTCCGTGTCCTGAGAAGCTTCTTAAAATCCTTATGGTCACTTATTTTTTCTATGAGTGGAGACACCTTCAATGAGCACACAAATGCTGGCAAGAATGCCTACAGAAACACAAAGCCAGTAACACCAGTTAGAGTTTCCATGCTGAGAAAAAAAAAACAAAACAAATTGTTTTTGAAATTGCCTTGACCTTCTTCCATAATCTTTAGATGCACTGCTTTAAACAAACTATCATACTGATTTGATCAGCAAAAGCCTGGAAGGAAAAATGAAAAAGCCACACACATGACTTATTGAAATTGGACCGATACCACTCCAACAAGTGTCCTTAGGTGGAAAGATAAGATAAACACAGTATCAAGAAACATAGCTTTAGTCAAGAAACCATACCCTATAAAAGTTTGTTCCCGAGTCAGATAATCAGATAAAAATTATGTACATTTAATACATTGTAGCAGCAAATTACCACTTCGAGAGCACTCTTGTGCCTAGACCTCACAATATGCTGCAAAATCAATTGAGCACTTTGATATCCCACAGAAGACAGCAAGAGCCACAAAGTTAAAATAACTAACCCACACTGACAGAGTACTTGAAGGAAATGAAAACAGAATTTTGCAAGTCTAAAAACAGAACTGCAGCATCTGTATTACAGCACTAACCACAACTCTGTTCCCACCTGCCTTTCCAAGGTGGAAGAAGGCTTATCCTTCCTCACTGGCCATACCACTCTTCACACGTGTACCAGTGCCTTTACCACAAGATACCTGGAATGCATGACATTAAATCTCTCTGCATCCTGTATCTATCCAAAAAAACCTACAAACAATAACAATGAAATCCCACAGACGACAAAGTTGATGTGTTTCACCTTTTGGTTCATTCAAATCATGACTTGTTACAGAGAAGTCTGTCTTTTGATAGAGATTGTACTTTACGGTAGCATAAAATATGACCATAACCTTG
Organism: Ramphastos sulfuratus; assembly: GCA_013399055.1. Lineage (NCBI taxonomy): Eukaryota > Metazoa > Chordata > Aves > Piciformes > Ramphastidae > Ramphastos > Ramphastos sulfuratus. The sequence goes on along the minus strand of WBNM01036833.1, from coordinate 580,069 downwards.
GCTGGGGCTTCTACTGCTCATTTGAACTGCACTAATCTCCAATAATAATAACAATAACCTTATCCATCAGGCTATGCTGCCTCCCTTTTTCATTTACTGAATTCATGCTAAGGGAATGATTACAAGAAGTTCAGTTGGAAAAATTATCTCATTTTCATTCACCTTACAGTAAAAACTTACTATTTAATTGCTTGGCTAAAAGATTTAACTAATTTGCTTAACACACACAAGAGGTTCAACATTTCCTTAATTACAGGCATAATTTTCATTGTGTCTCACTCCAGCTGGGCTGGAAAATGTGTCCAGGGTGGACATGAACAAGTAAGAGGCTATTGCTCTCGCATCCCATGTATTACAGATTGCGGCATTCAAACCAAGGCACTGAGCCAACCGAAGTCAGAACAGGCAGCTCCAGGCACTACACTTCATTACAAATTAAGCTACTTGCTAGCACTGCATCACTGAGGCACAGAAGTGAAACCTGCACCTACAAAACATACTTGTGTATGAGTGTCGGAAGTTTTGACAGTGGAAAGGGAAGAGGGAGTTTTTGGACCCACAAGGCAGAGGGGAAGAAGCTGAACTGAAACCAAGGTCATTCTTAAAACAACCCCAGGGCACATTCAGGAATTTAAAATTACTAGACGACATACCCGTAACACAAAATATAAAACCACAACAGGCCACACAAGCTTAGAGTGAACAAGCTGTCCCACTACACAGGTAAAATTCCCACCACTGAGCCCTGTTGACCAGGGGGTCTGTGCAATGGGAAAAAAGCATATTCACAGGTCAGCCCCTCCATCAGTATAGATGTCCTTGATTTGACCAACAGACTCAGATCTTCTAATGTCCAGAGCTCAGCCTTCCTACTTTGGGCTGAGGTATGTAAATCATTTGTGTATTTTCTGAGATAAAGACATGGTGCTGCCAATCAAAGCAGATAAATATAGTTGTGCTAAGTGAGGTGACACATGCAAATTCCTGCATAAAACTCATCACAATCAGAGGTAGTACAAGAGAAATTAATCTAACACTGACTTATGAGTAGATCTCTTTAATCCTGTCTGGTTGGAGCTGTTTTAGTTTTCCTTCACTTGTTCTTTTTACAACTACCCAAGTGTCTTCAAATTTTACTTATGCTTTGAGTTATAGAAGACTAAAACAAAACTTAACTGAAACTAAGCCTGAACACGATGAAAAGGTGGCACTACAGGTTACTACTTTGGTTTAGAAGATTGGACTCTGTTAAGGATATTCTAGTCTACGAACTCATTGCCAAAAACAAGTAGTTGGATTAAAAAAGACAAAAAGGCCACCTTCACCAATTGGTGACCATGACACCAAATGGTATTATGAACTTTGAAGCAGCTGTACAGTTTTACTGATAGCTCAGAAGTAAATGTATTTCATGTCTTTTCCAGATGGGAAGACTGCTTATCCAATTTCAGTGAATTTTTCTTTCCCCTTCCTTGTAACAGCAGAGCTATAAACCTCTTGAAAAATTAAGATTCTGCTAACAGTGACAGCTTTAACTACTGCCTTGTCAGTGTTGCCACTAACAGAAAACTCACCGGGCTGGTGGAATAGTAGGCACTTAGAGGGAGAAGCACATCACACTGCATATATCCACTGCTCCTTTGCCCAGTTCCTCCTCAGGTATCAAATCAATATGTTACTCATTTTCCTGCAGTTTAGACCAAAACCCACTGGGAAAGGCATTGTGCATACAAGCGCACCAGTCAGCCCTGCCAAATAAATCATCATCTCCCTTTAATTAAGATTAATGTTGCAGCCTTTCCTGGTTATAAAACTCAAAAGGTCCAAGCTGGAGGCATTGAGTTGGACAGAAAGCTCCTGCTAGCACATCTAAGGCAGCAGCAGCAATGCTGGGAGGTCACCGGCTGAGCGGAAAAGTTCAACATGCATTTGCAGCAGGCAGTGTTTGCAGACTGATAAGAATTGGGTAGTTTTACGCTTTCCAGCTCTCTCCTGCTGAAATTAATGAATATCCTATCCAGGAATAAATGAGAGGTCGGTTTATTGTTCAAATTCCCAAAGATCCTCTGCCTTTGCTACAAGCTCCATCCAAGGCAAGTGATGCCAAGCAGTTGTTTTCACCAGATACCAGTCCCTGCCATGGGACTGCTTTGCCCAATGCTGTGATGACTAGTGACTACAGGCACTAGTTCTGGCAACAGCCCAAAATTAAGAGGGCATAAAAAGACAATTCTGTGGAATCAGTTACATACTCTTCCTCTTCTTCACAGAAAAATCAGGCCCATATTCTTGCACAGCCCACAAGCAAAGCAGCAGCAAAGGCAAGGCTCATTTGCATGTACTGTGCAATATGACTTTAATTGTGAGATATGACTCAGGTAGATTTACTTCAGACATTCTGCAGGAGAGCTCATCAGCTAGGCACTGCCCGATTAAGCACACTGCTTCTTGTTTAAATCCAGGGCACAAGAGGAGATGAGCTCATATTAAAAAAAGAAGAGGTCAAGAAAGGTGATAGTCCCTCCTGGGCAGGAAGCCTCTTTTCATATGCGTCAGGAAGTGCTACATTCACACATATGGAACTCTATAAATAAGAAACAAGCTAAACTTCCCTGTCACTTGAACATTCTAAAGCTTAAAAATCTATTCAAAACCACCACTGAAAAGTTAAGAAATACTCCAAACATTTTTCTCAAGAAGCTGCCTACTTTGGTACCCAGTGAAGTAGAAGAGGCATATGAAGACCAACACCTGCAACATCTGTGCTGCTCCTGCCCTGTGACAGTTATGCTAACAAGACACCACAATACAACTGAGAGAAGGTCTATTTCATTTCCTACTGTGTTTCCACAGGGCCAAGCATAATGGGTCCTCATCCATGTATGGCTCAGTGGGCTGGAACCAACACAAGTCACCCAGTGTCCTCAGATGCAGGAAATTTTGGTGAAGAAAAAGACAGACTACACACAACAGACTATGAAATGCAAATCTGCTACTCTGCAGATTTCCCCAAGCTCAAGATTTCAATCTGAATTTATTTTCACAGAATTTTTTATGGTGTAGGTCGCACATCAGTCATGTGATTCCAGTGTCTGATCTAAGATGCATGAATGATTCTCAAGTAAAACATAAGCGAACCCAAATCCTCAAGACAGTCAATTCAAAACTGCTGAGAAACACTGCTATTCAAGTACAAGGTACAAAACCACACGTGCTCTAGTTCTGCCTCTGCTCTTCAAATCAAAGTGAGTATTTAAATAGGTAATTTTGCAGGATAGGTGGAAGAAGTCTGATTAAGGTTCCATTCTCCCCCATCTCTTACTCTGGGGCAATTCCTTGCTGAGCTGATGAACAATTCCTTGAAGAGCAAGTGTAAAAGAGCAGTGAAGCACTCCACAACCCTGCTCCCTTAGAACTGGCACCCAAGAAACATCTGAGCTTTTCGAACCCCAGAAGAAAAGAGCATTACAAGCAACTAACTATTTGCTAATAATACTTCCAGGATGGACATCCATGAAAAATGTGGTCACCCCTCAGGCCATGTTTTTTTCAAAATCATCAAGGACTGAGAAAGAAGAGTTTATTTCTCAAGTTTTTACCCTTCTCTGAATCTCATTTCAGAATGAAAAAAAGGAAGATCTTTCAAGAACCCATAAGAACATATTTTCATATTTTACATTTATTATTCAAATTTAATGTGATAAACGCCTAACTGCTGTTGCCACAGAACCCTGCTCAATTTATGAGCTGCTCCCCACAAAAGCTTTGTGACACCATAGTCTCTTGCTAAGGACAAGCAGTATGTTTGGAGAATTATTTATTTTAAATCCAGGGAAGCAAAAACACATGGCAGTAAGAACATGAAAACACATATCAAAATTACATAAGGAAGAACTATCAGAGGAGTAGCATTGTACACTGGACAGAAAAACTGTCTTCTCTTTTTAATGTTGCCAGCTCAAAGAGCATGAACAAAATGTATTTCCCTGGACACAAATTATGCATTTAAAAGAGATGAATATTCTTAGGTGCCTGAATCCGTATGTTCACATCCGATTTTTATGCACACGCTAACACTTACATGTATAATTAGGTACGTAATTTGCACACGATTCATCAAGAATAGCTGGGGCTGATGCAAACAACACTGATTCTAGCACAACTGCTGCTTGACAAGGATGCAGTCTTCCACTCAACCACGATTTTGAAAGCCCATTTTTCAGCAAGACATTGACTTTGATTTCTGTTTTAGCTTAACCACCCACTGATGTCGCTCTCATTTTGGGACAACAGCATTCAACCCACTGTAAATATGATCAATGAGCGACCCTGTACGTATGAAACAGATTGTGTCTGACAAGGCATTTTATGGGAATCTAGCTGAACAGCAGACCTGCCTCAAAATTCCAAGCAGTAATGGAGATGACTGAGTCCAATTTTCAGAATTAATTTCTTTAGGAGGGGAGTAGCCCACATTCTTAAAAGGATCTTCCTCTGCTACATTACATTGGTAATGTTGGGGAGGGGACGACAGGCAAGAAATCCCACGAACAAGATCAGATCTCACCTTCTGTTTCCTACTTACTTCACAAAACCAACCCTGTAGTGAAGCACCCACTTAACTTAAGAAGGTGGATTTGAAAGAACATCTCTGTACTGTAGAGATGGAGGTTTGTAAGCCTGTACATCAGACAGTGGCACAGCCAGGTCCTGGGCTGCAGGCAGTGTGCACATATTGAAAACATTTCGTGAAATTTGTTTTCTTTTAGAAATAAGATGTTCAGATCCAAAGTCCCCTTGTTTACAGGAATCACAGTTTGACTGCAGATGTTTTATCCTCCTTACTCATCATACAAACCACTCTTGACCTTGTGCAATAATTGCTCACTCACAAGCCCTCCCTCTGCTGCTATTTACATTCATGGTTGTGCTGCTTTGATCACTGAGCCATTTGTAACAAATGCCTTCCAAGATGGATAGTGATAAGTAGGACAGTCCCCTGTTTTCATTCATCATTAGCATCCAAAATAGCTGTAGAATCGTTTTAATCAGATCAGATGAGGACAGGTGGGTTATGTCTGTTACCCAAAGGTACCTCAAGGAAGCCTTCTAAGAATTTATTATTTTGAATGAGGAGGGAAGAAAAAAAGTAGCACTTGGCGCTCAGTCTTCAGGGGTCACAACCATACAGGCCTTGCAATCCTGTTAGGACTCCAAAACCATCTTCTCCCAACCACATCTGCAGGGGTTTTCAAACTGCAACCTGCAACCCCCATACAGAGGCTGCAACACATTATCTGTGACCTACCCAAAAAAGCAGTCTATGGGCTCGGTAGGGAGTAGTGACTCTCATGTATACAGCAGGATAGCCAGGTGAGGAGCAGTCCAACAGGCACACTATAAAATCTATAACTACTGCACTAGAAGACTGACAGCATTAGAAAATCATGGTTTTGCCAAACAGATTTATATTTGCAGACGCTTTGATTAGACACTTCCTTGGTTTTGTTAATTTTCTTCTGTGGAAGAAAGCATCTTTACTCTGTATATAATTCAGATCAATTAACTCTCACCTCAAGCCATTCAGGGAATAAAAAACCCTCAAGCACTGCTGACATTTTACTGTAGTGGGTCATACCTTCAAGAGACAAGTGTTGTATCTTCTTTTGTTCCTGAAGTAAGGCAAACTAAAATCCTGACAGTGTCTTGGTATTCTTTAACTTAGGCTGAAGAATACTACAAATAAGGCATTCCACTTAACGTGGTGCTTGCTATGTTCAATTTCCAAATATAGAAAACAGCAAAAAATACCATGGAGACGTCAAGATTTGACTAGACTCTACTGTTCATATTGTTCTTAAACACTGGGGTTTAAGGAACATAAGCTACAGGCATAATAGTCTATACTAAAAGCTGTTCTTCAGGACTTTGTGTAGCAAATTAATTGTATAGTTTATCACTGCATTTCAAAAGCTTAGCAAAGGACAACCTGTGCAATAATTTCCTAATTAACAACTGACTGTAATAGGGTCAATTCCTAACGCTGACGAAGAACTTTCTCCTTATTACAAATGTGAATCTCTCCCTCTCCTCAAGCCAAGCACTGGTGGAATATATATTAAACAAGCTGTTGATGAAATTATATTTCAGGTATCACTTCTGAACAAGCAGATTTGGATGACTTCAGAAGCTAAGGGCATGAGCAAAGCACATACCACATAATCCCCCACTAAAAATTGGGTTTTGAAGAAGTTTAAAGTATCACCTACTCAAGAAAGAGATGCTATAAAAAGAAGACAAAAACAATATTAATAGGACTTATAAAGAAGAGAGGGCAAAAATGACACCTGAAAATCCTTAGCACTTCATGTGGCACTTGATATCTTCAAAGCATTGCACAAATATTAACTAATTAATCCTCATATTTTTCTGCCAGGTGATAGGAGACGAAGCTTAATTTAAATAGTTGGGAGAAAGATTCACACAGAAAGGAAGCAATCTGCAAGAAGCAAAACGGAAGCAGCTTGAGAGCAAGCTGGCATAGAGTTGATCCTAGAGCTGTGCAAAAACACATGCTCATGGTGTGCCACCCCTGAAAAATGAGGAGGGAGAAAGAGCGAGTTTATTTGCAGTCACCAAGCATATATGCTATGACAGTAAACCCAAAGACTGCAGACAGGACTTCAAGGTAGTCACAAATGAGGTTAGATTTTGTTATCTGTGTTCTGCAAGCACACAAGTCACAGCACCGTCCACCAATGCTACCAGCTACTCTCAATTAACAAAGCGTTAAAAAATTAAGATCTGCACTATCATAATTTTTTGTTGTGCACAAGCTTGAAGTGGTGGTAGGAAGAAGGTAAACCATAACTCACTTCCAAAGTGACTCCATTCACAACAAGAAATTTAAGGCAACATTAGTTTGTGATTGGAAACTGCATTGAGTGTTCCAATTCATGAACCTCCAAACACAACTCTGAAGGAACGCAAATCTTGTACCATCATTTTACCAAAATGAAGGAACTCAAGGAACTGCATCATCAAAAAACAAAAGAAATTATCATTAACAAAACGAGCACCTCTTCCATCACCAATTCCTGATGTGAACATACTCCTGGGCAGAAAATCCACTTTTCGTGACAACACGACCTTTCTGACAACACCTTAGGCTTTCTGAAGCAAAGAGGCACTTCATCACCAAAGCCAATGGATTTGAAACATCAGTCCATGAGGTATGGAGCCAAGTAACAAAACCAGTCCTGAAAGCCAAAGTTTGATTTGAGAAGGGCATCAGAGGAGACAGAGCAGAGCCTACGTCTCCAGTTTTACCAGTCCATATTTTGAGGAGAGAACAGACAAAGTAGGCAAGGGGGTGGGGGTAAATGATTGGCCTGGCTCTGCAATATCCTCTCTCTGACTAGAGCAAACACTTCTCAAAGCAGCTCCTTAATACAAGCAGCAATTGTATAGGAGGAGGCATTCCCTAATTCAAGCCCAAATGCCACCACAGAAAAGAGCACCAGAGCACTCTGCAAACCCACTGAAAGCAAAGCCACTGCTGCTACACCACAGGGCTACCTGCAACCACTGAGCCATGTTCAAGCCCACCCTGCAATCCTGGATTCAGAAGTCCATATCAGTGCTCATCAGCATGTTCCTGTGACACTAGCAGGACTTGAGCTGGAATCCTGAAGTGTTCTTTTCAAGTCTTCCTTTGAATGCATCAGGTTCAATGGCACCAGGTCAAGAAGCCTGCATCCCAGGGGCTGTAAGTCACTCGATTTCTCTGTCATTAAGTCAACAAACCGACCTTTGCTACATTGGCCTGAGTTAACGTGCACCAATGTTTGCAAAGCAAATGAATCCCAGATGCATAATCCTTTCGGAAGCAGTGTCTGCTAAGGAAAGGACGGTACTGGATATATCAGAGGAAATACAGATTTGCCTCATCTCCTTCGAGTATGCAACATAATCAACCACTTGACACATCTCTAAAAACAATCCATAACTTTCTTATGGCTTTTCAACTCATCAAAGAAATACAACTTTACAGCAGATCAGTGCAACATCTTCCTCGCACATGTGTCATACATTCACAGTGATGCAGAAGGTAACATCTTCCATGAGAAGATACTGAAGTGTTTTCTTAATCCAGCTTTACAGTTTTCCTTTCAAAAATGCAGGAAGTCTTACACAGACAAGGATTTAAATTCTCGAAAGCCACCTCCAATTTTGAGTCCTACTTTAAAAGTGATTCCTGTGTTTTAGAAGTACTATGCATTCACATCTCCAGCTGCTGTCCCACGTGCACTGCACACACACACAACATTTTCAGGGGATAAATAAATAAAACCAAGGTATGTTTAGGTACATAAAAAAGGATGGGCTGGATGGGAATAGAATGTACTCATAAGCCTCTGTCCTATCAAGCAGCTGGCATCGCCTTTGCTTTACTTTTACATACTGAGAACATCCTGATTTAACACCCTCACTGACTTTGCAAACATTGACTCAAGAAAAATTTAAAAGCAGGTTTTGCAATGTCACAGCTGTAGGATAGTTTTTTTAATCCTGGTGCACAGCGAGTTACATACTTCAAGATGAAAAATTGCACCTTCAAGTGCAAGATAATGCAAATTGGGAGAAATAATTTAAACTACTTGTACACAGCAAAGGGAAAAGAATTAGCTGAATCAACAGCTCAATGAAGACATCTGCTCAGCATGTAGCCTCACAGAGCAAATAAAATGTGGGGGCAAATTAAGAAGGGTAAGGGAGAATAATGTGGATAAATTATAATGGCTTCATACAATTTCACTGACAACGGCAGGCCGACTCTGCACATCTCAAAGACATCAGCTCTGCAATATAAAAGGTCCAAAGAAGGGCAACTAAAATAGCTAGGAATAACAGATTCGCATGAAGAAAGCTGAAAGAAAAAAAAAATCTTTTAATCTACAAAAAGATATCCCAGCAAAATACTCACATTCATATTAATGTTACAGTAAGATAAGGTGTGATAGTCACAACGGATATAGAAGGAAATACCACAAATAACTCCATGTGCTTAAACGAAGGGAAAATCCAGCCAACTTGTAACTCCGCTTGGTCTACAATATACACTTAATCTTAGGAATACACAGCCAAAAGGACCACTGAGAAAAGTACTGTGTAAGGGTAAGCCACAAGGAAAAAAACCAAAAAGCCACATTAAGACCTCTCCAACATTCTAGCAAGAGTTGAGCTTGACTTCAGTTTCAGTTGAAATCAATAAACAAATTGCAGATAGCAGAGGTCTATGCTTCTAAACAAAGCTAAGAACACAACAAAAACTGTGCAGAAAGCACAACATTTCTTTTCCATCCTCCTGAGCGAGCTGACAGCTAGGCCTTTGCCAGGGGCACAGAGCTACGTAAAACAAGGCCGATGCTTTCTGTCCCACAATGGCAATTCTAAGATTAGTACTGAATAAGCACAGGGCAATTAGCAATTCCATACTTAATCTGTATGAACTAGATGAAGACTCCTAGATCATGGCTTTCCAAATACATTACAGATCACGCATGCATTAAAAAAATTAACGTAATTTTTCATTAATTATTAACTCTATTTGTCCAGGCAGAAGGAAGAACTGTAGGTCATGTCAATAAAGTAAATAAAGGAGTGCTTTAAAGTATGCCTTTGCCAACCTCGCAAACTATTCATGCCAAATGCTGTGGATAAAACAGAAAAAACAGACTTCAAAATATTTCTGTAAGTCTCGGAGCCTCTCTCAGGTAAGGAGGGTTGTATTTAAGTATAATTTCAATGAAAGATACCCAGATCCTCCGGAATGCACTAAGATGGAGAGCCCGCATTTGAGGGACGTCCAGGCAGGACTGCCCACGGGCGGCAGGATTGCCCACGGAGGCCCCTGCCCATGCACAGGTGCACAAAGCTGAGCCGCCGAGGCACCGATTTTCACACCAAACTTAGTCACGGAGGCAGCGTCCGCCGGTTGCTGCCCCCGGGGCCAGCGCCGGCCGGGGATGAGCCGGGGACTCCAGCCCGCAGCTGCTCGAGGAGACGGCGCCGCACGCCAGGGTGGGTCTTCTCGGGGTGGGTTTTTAAGAGACTGAGAGGCAGAAAAGCAGCACACGGGCTGAAGGCTGAGGTAACACCCGAGAGGAGAGCTGCCGGAGCCCAACCACGCTGGGTCGTGGCGTGCCGCGCTCGCCCGGGGCGGCAGCTGGTGCGGGTGGCGGGGCAGCCGCCGCGCCCAGCCCGAGGGGCCCGTCCCGCTCCCAACTTTCGCCCAACTCCGCCGGCCGCACCAAGCGCCCCCGCCCCGGCCCGGGGAAAGGGGACACCCCGCACCCGCCTGCCTCGAACTGCCCCGGGGCGCGGCTGCCGCCGCTCACTTACCGCCAGGCCGAGCAGCAGCAGCGGGAACCGCCCGCAGCGCCGCGAAACCCCCACGCCCTGCCCCGGCACAGCCATCGCCGCCGCCGAGCCGGACCCGCTGCCGCCGCTGCAGGCTGCTGCCACGTCTGGCGGCGCAGGCGCACTGTGCCGCTACCGCCCGCCTGCCCAGACTGCATGACGGGGCTTGTAGTCCTGCCCGCGGCGTCGAGCGGCTCGGCTCGGCTCAGAGCGGAGCGGAAGAGCAGCCCTGGCTCCAGCCCCACCTGTAGCTTCCTGCAACCGTCTGGCGCGTGGCAACCAAAACCCCATCCAACCCTCCCGAAGCACTGATGCAGTCACAAATGAAAAACAATCTCGGTCCAGTTCGTTCCAACAGATTAAAAATAAAAAAGTTCCATCTCTTCTCCAGCCTCCCACCAGCCTCCCCTCCACGATTAGTGCTTTGTGCCTTCCCTCGTCTTTGCAGTAGGTACCTCGCTCTAGAGAAGTCTTCTGTCAAACATCTTCATTCTTGATGCATTTTTGCTAGGGTCTTTAAGACCTTCTGCTGGTCTTAGATCCAGAGTATGAGTGAATAAGGGAACGAAAAAACCAAAACCAAAAATAAGGCGTGTGTGTGTGTGTGTAAGTGGAGAGTGAATTAATTGCTTAGAAACCAAGAACTGTTCTCCTTGGAAGTTGTTTCCAGTCGTTATCATTAAATCCCAAAGGAGAACCCCACTTTATCCTTGCACATCGGCAAGAATGCCAAAGCAGAAGCAACTAAATATGAGTCTGACCAGGATCAATTTGTGCAACCTCTGTCATAACCACACCACCTGAATGATCTCTTCATCCAGCCAAGCAAATTGGTCCATGCCCCTAGTTAGACACATCAAGGGAGACAGCTCTGCCTCACAAGGACATCCCAGATGTCCTGCTAATAATCTTAAGGTCAAAGCAGGTCAGCCACATTATAATTGACTTGCCACAAACAGAAGGGATCCTCACCTACAGCCCAGTGGCTGTGTGAAATTCTTCCTTGGCTCAGAAACATCAAAGGAAAATCAAAAGGCATCTTTCCCAGTCTGATCCTTCCAGCTGTCTGTCGCCTGAGCATTAGGCTAAGAGGCTGGCTGCAAGGGAGCAATTTGTAGATCCATACAGCTGACTGATCACTTCAAGCGGTGATCGTGAAAACTGAATGCCATTGACATTAACAAGTCCCCTGGTGGAGATGTAATTTTGCAAAGCAGAAAAACACGTAGAGAAAGTTATTACTATTAACATTTATACTTCTGTGGCATCTTTTGCAGCAGAACTGGAGCACACTTGCCTCAGTCACAGCTGGGTAACCTTTAGCAAATCATTTCACAGTGCTGTGCCTTGCTTCCCGTTGGCAGAAGGCTTCGGTTAGCCTGCCTTGACATGGGGTTAGCAATCCTAAGCTTGCTCTAAAATGCCATGGAAGGCACACATGAGGCACAGCTCAGGAGCTGTCAGAGAAGCCTAGCAAAGGGATAGAGGAGGTAGGGATCTTTTCACTCCACAGTGGAAGGACCCAAAAGAAAACAGCCCCTGTGTCAAATGTCTCCAGTCCTAAAATATATGCTGCTTGCTCTGCCTCTGCTCTCCCGCAGTTCTCAGTGACTGCTCTGGGATGGATGGAAAGATGCATTGTACTAGTCACCACCACATCTGGGACCAGCTTCCCAATCTGTAATAATCAGCCTTCTAGCAAAGACTCCAGATACCCAACTGAAGCCCTTTTCAAACAAGCTATCAAAATCTCCATGAATAAGTAACTTCTTCCAGATACTGTTCGCCTTCAGATCCCCAGCCTAGAGCTGAAAGGCTTCTGCATACAACTACCCTGACTCATACAGATTTCTAATCTCAGTTGGACATCCAGGTCCTCAAAGACTGTTTGAATCCTCCTGTGACACTTTCGTGTAGAAAGCTGTCATATCTTCTAAAGCTTCACATCACAGTTACCAGTATTGGGCAATGCAAAAGCAACCTCAGTGTGGTGGAATTTCTGTGTTGTGTCATCACCATGTGGGATGTGCTGTCATTGTGGTAAGAAAGGATAAAATCCTCGGACATGATTGTTTTGTCACAGGAGTACATTTTTATCATGATGGCAAGAGGAAACATTCTCAGAAAGAAAGAAAAAAAAAGAAAAGACGACAAGCTATTTCAAACTGTGCTTCTGAAAGGTTATATATATATAATCCAGTTTGGGAAGCTGCAATTCTTATATTCAGAAGAATATAAAAGAGGTATCCATGTGACAACCACAGCTTCTTCCTTTCTGTTGGGCTAGATAATTTGTATTGATATGACAAGCATTGACAAAACTTAAGAGACAAGATCATTGAGCATCTGTCTTGGGTCAAAATAATATATCAAGTATCAACTCCGGGCAAATAATATATCAAGTATCAACTCCAGGCAAGGCTTTACACAGTGGCAACTACTTAATCAATCCAGTCGTGCATTACTAATGAACTCATTACAGTTGTATCTGAGTGTGCCACTACCCAGCATCCCAAATTTTACCCTTCATCCCGTGCTGCTTGCTCCTCTGCAGCTGTAGTATTTGTACATGGCAGTGCAAAACAATGTGAAAGCATTCATTAATTCACCACTGAGAAGCAAGAAAGAATCACTGCCCTTAGATTATAGATCAGAAAACAGTAGCAGAGAGATTATATGATTTGCCCAAGGCTATAAAACCAGACAGTTTTGGATCATGTTAGTTTCCAAAGTCTGTACTGGGTCTGTTAATCCTTGCTTGTCTATCTATATTCAAGCACCTCTTTTGCCAAGAATAAAATACAAAACTGGACTGACAGTAAGTATGTCTGTGAGGAATTACACCTTCCACATTCCCTATACGTTGCTGCTTTATTTGACAACCTTTATTCTTTGTTCTCTTTTTAACCTGAACAAGTCTCTGGCGGTCTCTTACAAAAGGTAAAATGAGTCACCTTTACCATGAAAAAAATATAGCAGAGCAAAAGAAAAAGATATGAGCACTTTGCAAACCATGCTGAATCCAGGGGCAACATGGTCTGCACTGGGACCCCAAACTGCATAGCCTTTGCCAAAAATGAAAGCAGGATTCACTCACTGCTTTGACTACATCAAGTTGTCCTCCATCCTTCCAGCAACAGCTTTTACTTCTTTAGTTCAGATTCAGCCAACTGATTTTGATCTGCGGGCTTATATCCTATAAGTTTTGTGACATCTGTGTCATGGCATTGATTGCATCAGCTGAAAAGAGACATATGAGCTGGTTGCCATCAACAGATTGATGGTATTGTAGCCCTCGGCTCCTCATGACCTTTCCTACAGCTCTTCAGCACATGATGAAAAGCAAAAGAGACAGGACCAGCCCCTGTAGGACTTTACATGGGAGTGGTCTCAGAGAAGAGGCACAGCTGTACATTGCTTTTCTCCAGCTGATGTCTGTCAGAGGGGACAGCCTGAAGGCAGCTTTCCTCTCCTGCTCCCTCCTCAGCACCTGATAGCAGGGCTGCAGACACAGCATATCCATACACATCAGCTAAAAAGTTTCATGTAATAACATCAGCACACCAAAATGAGGGATACAAAGGTGCAGCTGTTACACAAAGCATTGTTTCTTAGGTCAAACATTTCAGTTTCATACTCCTGCATGAACTCTTTTTAACACTATTATTGTTAATGATGGGAAAACATCATGACTCTCAAGGGGCCACTCTCTGTTATTTGGCTGTGACACATCTGTGCTTTTCACCTCACTGCAGTCAATAGGATGTCATGGAGGCAAGAGGGAATGGAGTTCAGTCTGAGAGCTTTTATCTCAGTGCTCTGCAAGAGTGCTGTACACAGTTATATAACTCAGTGTCTCCATTTTCTGCGTCATCCCCCTTTACATTTCTGAGGTCTGGAAGGACTGTGGAAGTTTTGTACAGAACATGTACAGCGCAAAGAAGAAATGCATACATGCTGTGTGCTTTCGTGGGAATTTTACTTGGGTATTTTATTGTTGTTGTTTCCTTCATTCTAGAATAAGAGTACTTTTGGACCACAGGTAGACAGATGCTCTTTATATATGAGAGCTAAAAACAGTAAGTACTGTAGGAGTCAGTTAAAAGTGTAAAGAGTACAGATATTTTCCAAATATTTCTTCCTAGAAATTTTCCATTCTAGCTGTTATTGCTCTCCTTAAGTCTGAGGTCTGCATGCCCCTTTACATTTAAGTGGCCCTACTGTTGAAAACACTGCACTTTCTTTCACTGAATCTCCAAAGCTGGATATAATGTGTTCCTGAGTAATATTAAAACCTTCTACAGTACAGGCACCTTGCTGGCAGGTAGTAGATAATTTGTCTCTCAGTTACCTGCTGAGAGAATAGTTTAAACAAGATTAAAACAACCATTGGTGTCTAGCTGTTGTGCACTGACTGCAGCACTACTGCATGTTTCCGAAGAACTGCAGTCAAGACAGTTTTCCAGTGATTTGGAGATGCTTACTGCATTACTAGAAAAGTGTCAGACAATGAGCTTTTGAAGAGGACTGAGATCTAAATCTGAATTCAATGCATAGCCCACCCACAGGTTTCTTGCATGAGTATTATCATATGAGGAGCTGACCTCTCCATCTATAAATGGGAAACACGTGCATCAGTGGAGTTTAGCTAACACTCTGGATTGTGATGGCACCTACATACCGTACAAGGGTTTAGCTACTTCTTTTAGAACAATATAGGTCTCTATTCTGATGGAAAAATGTTCAACTTTCATATGCAAATTCATTTGTGGATACTGATCCTACCATGCTGTTCAGGGGTAGCCTCATGCTAACAGCTGGTAATAGGGAAGTAGCTGGGACTTCTGTGAGTGGAATTATTCTGCCTTTGGTCTGTGTGCACCAAATATTCATCCATATGAAGGACTGAATATAAAGATAGGACTTTAAATATACACTCAAAATATTATTTAACATAAAATGATGCTTGCAATACTGGCCTTAATCTGGCCAATGGAGCTGTATCCATCCACAGTAGCTGAGCATCTGTCTCTATGTTAGCATTCAACCAGCAGCATATATTTGCTGCAGACAATGTTCTACTGAAATATTTTTTGGACATCTATCCTATGAGAGTATATCCAATATATGCATCTTTTTTCTCTCTCCGTACACAGATAATTTCATACCTGCTTCTTTTACACATGTGTATGCACCCACACATGCACATGTGTATACATGGCATATATTAAACAGATACTTTGTGTGGATCTGTATGATTTTACACACAATAGTAAATATCTGGCCCATATTTTTTTTTCTCAGTTTTTCAGTTTTTATGGAATTAGTTTGCATGACTAAACACCGTCTGTTTGAGACCAAGATCAGCAGCCACAATTAAGTGTATGACTACACAGATCCTAGCTGCCACATGCAATACAGCACAGTTTACTGAGAGGGGTTTTCTTCCTGAAAGACCTTGTCTTTGCAAGGACCACTACTCACAGCCATATGAAGAAAGCTGTGCTGTGATGAAGCTAAAAACCCCACAACCTTGTGATCAAATCCCTTGGCTTTCTGCAGTTGTATAGTCAGAGTAGTAATTTAGCAATTCAGTAAGGAATTTACTAGGATTTTCTCTCTCTAAACATCCCTCCTTCCATGCATATTGCAGTAACATGTTTTTGTAGGGAAAGACCACAGAGAATGCTGCATGAAAAGAGAGGTTGTAGAAGAAGCAGGGAAGGAAGCAGGAATAAGACCTTGATCCTAAAGTCTTTGAAAGTAATGGATTGACTTCAGCAGGCTTTGTCTCAATCCCCAGCTGTCAGGGAGAAAAGTCAGTAAAGCAAGAAGGAAAAAAGCTGAGAAGCAACAGGGAAACAAAGGAGGCAAAAGAAGAAATACTGAAGATAAAAGGAAGAAACCAGAAAGGGTAAAAACTAGTATACCAAGGGAAGCCAGGCAGAGGAGAGCAGTAGTGAACACCACTAAAACATAAACAGAGTGAGACAAAATCAAGAGTGAACATCATGTGAACTGGATTGTGCAGGAAACTGAATTGCTCCTGCTTTTAAGCTGGTTGTCTACATAGCACAACCTTAGCATTGCCATGACTCAGGCTGCAACTACATTTACCTTTAGATATATTTTATGGTATGCCCTGCATCCCAGCTCCTGTGGTTGGCCAGGCCAGCCCTTCTGTAGTGAACATTTTGGCTCACATCTGCTCTATGTGTCCAGGTTTTCTATACAAGGAGAGTCTGGAGGGCACCTGGGTCTCACTCTGAGTATAGAGCTGAGCTTTGCAGAAGTCAACGAGAACAGAGAGAGCTCAATACCAGAGAAATATGCAGTCTTGCTTCTTGCTTCCACCGTGGCAAAAAATAGATCATTTAAAGTGGGTCTTATAAGAACAAGATTGTTTTGCAGGCCAGGAACAGCAGTAAAGAAACCTAAATTCTCTTTCAAAGCCCTATCCTGTGCCTGTGGCAACCATTAATAACTCTATAAAGTATTATTTTTCTCATTTTCTTCTATTGAAATATGCATAAGCCTGGTGACAGGTGGTTACTCACCTGCTGCTTGTGTAACAGTAAGATTTCCAAACAGGTTCTACTGTGAAACCTTTTGGCAAGGTCTGAGTGGAGAATGAACCATCATAATTAGATTTGGTTTTTCTCCCAGATTGTCCTTTACAAATACTTGGCAATATACTTGGCAATACATCTGCATGGCTCTAGGTACTGTAACACAGTAACAAAATCGTTGCACCATTATAACAAAACCAAGAGAGAACTCTGACAGTCAGGTGAATTTCTGTCTATATCTTCATTATCAAGAGCATCCTCATGGCTGCCTTTTCAAAAGACCTTATCAGATAGATGAAACTGAGAAATATTTCTCCCATGGGAGTCATTCTAAGCCTCTGAAACTGCAGTATTGCCCTGGGATAGCCAGACAACACAGTTCCCTAGGATCCAGAAGAGTTATTGTGAGCTCTAGGTAGCAGCTCTTCTGCCCTCGCATGCCTGTGCCTTTAGGAAATATTGAGCAGAAAATCCACCCTGAGTCTATAGCCAGATGCAGCCAAAGCAAGGATCTCTGCACATGCAGAAAAGCAATTTAGATTTCCATCAGTACCATCTTTGCTCTGACTGCATTTTTGTTTTTTGAGACCACATAGACTAAGTAGTACCCCCAGGGGAAGGTGGGCAAAACTCATAGGTGGATGAGGAGTCTTCAATTTCATGAGGACAATGGAGAGAGATTCTAGGACTGAATTATAGATTGAATGAGGAAGGCTCAGCTGAATTTTCAAAATGGATGAAGGTTAAGGTAACAAGACAGGAGCTAGGGGGACAGAAGAACCCATAGGCACAATCTCCCCCCAGCACCTTGAGATACCCAGATTTCTGCTCTACATAAGTACATGCCTCAACATACTCTGATGTACAGATGACAGTTTGCTATTTCTATGAGCTAACTCTTGTGTCTTAACTGCCAAGATGGGAATGATGAATTTTGTTGATTTCAAAAATACAATATGACCTGCAAAACTGAAATCTCTTTTTGTTTGGATTGTTTCTCAAAAAAAAACCCTCGGAAATCACACGCACAGAAGCTCTGTTCAGAAGAAACAAAGTCACTCACTCAAAAGTTGGACTGCGATAGGTTAAGAATACTTGAAAGAAACTGTGCTAGTCTCCTTGAACAGGTTGTGAGATGGAGTTTTTAACTATATATACTTTTTTCTTTTCACAGATTGTCTAACATGTTTGTTACGAAAGTTGGGATATGTATAATTAAAGGCAGGAGATGAAGGGAAAAGATGATCTTATCATTAATGCAATGTGACCTCTATAACATTGGGGAAACTACTTAAATTAAAACTTTTCCACATTATCTATAGATGTTCCGATCTCTATTTCTGACTATCCAGCTTGGTATCTGATCAGATATACAGAAATGCTAAGCACTTATAAAAGAAAGTGAATTCAGTAAGAGCAGTGCAGTGAGTACTTAATACTGTGCAGCTGATTATTCTGAAGTAGGAGATCTTAGCTTGGCTGTACAGTCAGAATAGGAAACTCAACCTTATATTCCCTGTCATCCTCTCATCCTCTTTTGTCTTGCATATTGGAAAGACAAACTTATCAACAGGTATGAAGCAGTCAGGCTCTTTAATGATAAGCAACATAAAAAGACCTTGTAATAAAGAATATAACTCACATCAAAGGAATGCCTGAGTAGCATACAGTAAGGAGGCAAGGGATCATGGAGGTTAAATAAAAATAACGAGATGCACATGTACCGGGCACCATCTTTCCTGTGCACTGAAAAAGAGGATTGGGGGGGAAGAGAGTGATCAAATATTAACAGATGCTCGTTTATCTAAGAAAACAATTTTGGAGGAAACAAGCAGTGAGAAGACAAGAATGTGTTTAAAAACATTCTGTCAAGCCTATGCAAAAATGTGTTAAGGACCCATAAAATGGAGATAATGATACTTCTTGCTAGTGAAGTGCCTTGAGAACTGGTGCTGAAATCTCCTACATGGCTTACTGCATTTTTCTTTTCACAGGAACTGTAAGATCCTACTGAGTGGCTCCAGGATAGCTCACAGGATGGGTCTGAAGACAATTGCAGTCAGTGGGAAGTTAGCTAATTTCAGGGGTTTGGGAGCAAAATCCATGGTACATCAAACTCAGTTTCATTCTATGAAGTGACTTGATGTCAAGAACTGTAGACCCTAGAGACAAAACCATGGACTCGAGGTTATTAGGGTGACATAAGACAGGATCTGGGTTTGGTTTATTTTTTAAATAAGTTGAGTCTTGGCAGCAGTCCAGAAAAAAACAGTATGTTTAAAGAAACAAAAGGAAAGATAGCATGGTAATAAAATAACTACAGAAACTAGATCTGTGCAGAGAGTGAAGTCTGAAAAACAGAAGTGGGGCAGCACTGGGACACTAATAAAGCATTATCCAGCTGAACTAGTAAAAAGCAATACAATGAGGTTTAGCTGCGGCTGACGGGGTCACCTCAAGCTCATTTCCCCACATGTGCCACAGAAGGAACGTAGCCCAAATGGCCTTTTGTTTTTGTTTTTTTTTTTTACTTTCTGTCAGTCATACAGCAGAAAAATGGAGCACCTGCTGAAGGCACTTGTCAGTGACAAGCAGCAAATGGTAGCAATACAAGTGCAAGCCAATGCAGCAAATGTGGCCTAAGAAATACGGACTGACAGTGAAAAATGCTGCAGATTCGATGTACAGCATTGCTCTCTGGGTTTATGAAAGCAGTACATCGGGGCAGCTAGCATGGGAAACAATGACAGGGCATGTGTCTGAGGTGTTCCTATGGAAAGACAGAAAGTACAAAGTCCTAAGCATCACTTAGAAATGGAGCCTTACCACTACCACAGTGATAAAAGATTCTCATTAACCTCTTGTTCCCAAATTCCCAAATTCCCAGGCCCTACTCTTAAGTTTTCAGCTGACCACACTGTTCCCAGCACTGTCAAAATATTCCTTATCAGGCTAAGGAGACAAAAGCTTTTGCCTCTACAGGACCAAGATCTGCTCCACTGTGAGTTCCCATGTGTAAACAGTTATCTCATTTTGCAATTTATTTGAGCCTTATGCCATACTGTGGAAGAAGGCTACAGATACATCAGTGACATTAAGTAACAGGGAGTTACTGTCACTGCAGCTGGGGTGCAGCACCTCTATGTAGTTGAGTATTTGATAGACCAAGTATGCAGAGGCTCCAGAAGTAAAAGGACCCTAGATATGTTCTTGAGTTGCTTATGCTTAAAACCTACCCTGAGGGGAATGTGAGTAATTCTGGACTCACCGAATTTGTCTAAGTGAAGGATTACCAAATACTTACATTCTTCTACTAAACTTCCCAAGACAAGAGCTCTTTTATATAAGCTTTTTTAGTCTGTTGTCATCTCTTTGGAAGAGGAATCTTCTTTTCACTAAATAGCATCTAGTGCCATGGTGTTCTGATCTGATTAGAAGACCTTCACAGCAGTGTACTACAATCACCGCATTGTCACAATATGGATTTTCCATTTCTTCTTGCTTTGATCTTGAGCAGAAAGGACAGAAATGGAAATGCTTGACTATGTGTGATCAGTGGATTCTTCCTTACTACAAATTTTGGGGTTTTGCTTTTCCATATGACATTAATATCCGATTATTTGTGTATTCATAAATGCCAAACTTCTAAGTAAAAATGGACTTGTTTTAATATTGCCTACTTAGAGGAAGAGTTTAAGAGCAAGGACCTTTTCTCTGATTGGCATGTAGACATAATTTCTTCATAAGGCACATGAATATATTTGGGTTACATAAATGAAAACACTCAGCTGTCTGTACCACAAGAGGGATGATATAACTTATGCAAAGGAAAATGTGCTGGAATTACAAACCCACAATTTTAATCAAAATCTGTAGGCTATATACTGTGTTAATACTAAAATGCTACAATACATGCAAGCAAGATTACATAATGAGACTCAGCAAAATATGTTAATTTTTCTGCTATGTCTACTCACGTTCCTTGGTTAAAGCATGTTGTGTGGAAAAAGCAAAGCTGACTTCTGGTACGGTTTTGCTATTGTATTTACATACGGTAGAAAAATGACCTTTTACATTTCCTTCTCTTTAAAGCTGTTTATCGTTTTTCTCTAATCATGAGGACTATACTACCACAAGTCCTATTTGATTCTGACTTGCATTTTGACACATTAAGTTATCGACACAAACACCAGAATTATTTGCCTACATTGCTAGTAATATATAGTTAAACAATTTAAAAATCCGTTTGACCTTTCACTTTTGATGTGTTTCTGAGTTTCCTCATACACATCACCAACTGTATGAGTAAAACAACTTCCTTCCTTCGAAGCAATTTCATGTTTTGTCTAAAAAGCAATGCAGGGAGAAAAACAACTCTGTTTACAAACAACAGAGTTGCATTCAAGTGTTAAACAACTGTTATTATTAGTTATTTACATTGTGATAGCTCTGCAGAGGCACTGTCATAGAGCATGGCTCTTTTATGTTACCTGCTATGCAAACATAGATGAAAAAGATGATTGTTGCTATTCGCTAAGCTAATACGCTAAGCTGCCCAAGATAACAATGATTTGTTTATGACAAGCAGGAAAAAGGGCCTGGATTAATCCAAACAGAAATGCCTAATTGTACCATTAAAATAATTTGCAGTAAGGAAGAAGGAAACAAAACTAGAAAAGAAAGAATGTACTGGATTAACCTCACATCTGTTTACTGTTAAAATAATAGAGGGATCTCTTTAGAAGGGAAAAAAAATACTGAAGAAGAATCAAGATGGTCGTGAAAGAAAATATGCTAAAGGGAGTGAGGCATTTTTTAATGGTTGCTTCCTACATCACCTTCTGCATGCTGAAAAACACCAGTGCATTACTATAGAAGAAGACCTAGATGAGTCATTACTCTTGTCAGCTTTGGCTAAAACCTGAACAAGCACCAAATTCCTGTTGCTCTTTCTTCTAGATATTTTATCTTTCCCATCTACTACTTCTGTATTTTTATCTTTTTAGTATTTTTTTTGCTAGAAAAATAAAAAGGATTTTTGCTTAGTTGTCCAAGATCACAGGCCCTGTTGCTATGACATTAAATAGGCTGAGATCTCTGTATTCAAAATCCTGAGTCCTATTTCACTTTTTAGGATGGGTCATGAACACACTTTTGATTCACTCATCCTATCAAATTCAGTATAACAGTGATCCAGGCAGCTTGCAATCTAGCAGCATTGCATAACATAAACTTAAAAAAAGACTATTATGCATTCTAAATTTGGACCCAGAACTATTTGAAAGTGTTTCTGTTATTAATAAATCCAGCATTAGGTCTCTTAGAAGATCTAGGTTTAATAGATTGACGCAGGAAGTCTGTGTCATATTAGGATACTGAAGTCTGTAAAACTGCAGGGTAGCATTCTAATTACTGGATTACCTTTTTTCCTCCTATCACATTGCTGTTTCCAGTAGATTTGATTCATTATCATTGCTTCATTATACCAGTATTATACCAGTTTCCTGGGCAGGCAACACAATATACTGGGTTCCTCTAAATTGTCCAGAAGCAACAGCCTCCCACAAAACCCCACTCTCTTCTGAGTGCCTTTTCAAGCATGGATTTGTATGTCAGGAAAGCAGTCAGACATGCCTTTATCTGTATGCTTCCTAAATGGTACTTAACCTACTGTGACAGAATGTAGAGAAGATTGTTTTCTCCTCTAGACTTTTTCTGAGAAAAAGTTGCTGCCTTTCACTTTAACAGGGTCTTTTTTTGGGAGGGGAAGCAATGTCTGCTGGAAGGCGTGATCATGATCATAAATGCATCTCAGTGCTGCAATTCATGTATGAGAATTACAGGGAACAGCCCCTGTCATTTAATCTGATCCACAGGGAGCTGAGAAAGAAGCAGGCAGAAGCAGCATTTGCTCAATTTATCAACAGCAAGTGTGACCAAAAAAAGTACAATTCTAGTGTGGTTTTGGTGGAGAGCTGAGCTTTTGATAGAATTCTTTTAATTAAAAATATTTCTGTTCAATGGTACTTGTTCTCTGCAGAAAATTGAAGCTGAAGCAGTGATCATAACCCTAGCTATTATGGTTCTGTAACATTATTGAAGTCTTTCATATACTTACTTTGATTGTCTTACACTTTTCTTTTTAGGCTGTATTATCCCCCTTTGTGTGTTGTGGCCATGTGACTGCTGTGATGCACCATTTCCCTATTAAAAAAAAAAAAAAAAAAAAAAAAAAAAAAAGCAAGAAGAGGATCTACGTTGATCTACTTATTTATGACAGGGAACCTAACCTACAGTGAAAAGTACCATTTTGGAACAGCTGGACTACGGTTCCCAGAAGGCAGCCCAGCTATGTTTAGGAATCAAAATATTTTTCTTTTTCACTGCCAGTTCAGGCTATTCTATCTAAAAATCCCTCTCCTTTATTGCTTGTTTTCCAAGAAGCTCTAACCAAGAATCCTCAATGAGACAACAGAGGAAATAACAGAAGAGAGACCTAGTTAAGGAAAGAAAAAATAAACCTAGACTTCCAATTTTCAGTTGTCATCTTCTTCTAATGAGTTTATTTTCTATTATGTGAGGTACTTGGAGTGATTCTTCAGAAAACCTGGAAGTTAATAATGATCAATCTACATTTACTCTGTACATAAATGTAGGGGTTATGATGCATGGCAAAATTGCAGTGTACTGAATGCTTCCCTTTTATGGCTGGCTGCAGAAACTGTAATAGCTTGTTACTCATTTCTAGGTAAGGGAGTTCCTCCTTTGGTTTAGGTGCCAGGAATTTGTGCTTCTGCTGCTGAGATTTTTTTTAACTTGATCCAGTTGTAGACAGCTACATTTAATTATCATACAGACAACATTGTCTTGTCCTTCTCCTTTCAAAATGACCACAATGCACCTGACGAGACTACTGTATCAATCAACCAAAGATGTTCTTAGGAAGGAGTTTTCCTAAATGTGCTTCATTACAAGGAAGAATTTATTACATGCTTTAAGTGTTCTTGTTTCTTTGTTTTATTTCTCTTTCCCTCAGAGATGAGAAAACAAATAGAGAAGACCTGAGGTTAGATCTGGCATAATTCCAGCACCAGTCTGTCTGTTATTCAACAATTAATTATTTATCTCTTTTCCTGAGAAAGACAATCAACATGCAAGCAAAATCGAGATGTATTATGTGTATTTACAATGAGTGAAACACAACAAAGATAAAAGAAAGCATTGTAAGTTTAAAACATTCTTGAAAATAAGACACGAGGGATAAAGTGAAATTTCATGAATGTATTCAAGTATATTGGCCCAAATCCATGCCAGCTATTAATCCATAGCTCACAGATGAATTTGTTTTGCTGTTATTTAAAAACAGAACAAAACTTGACTCTGGGGTAGTTACACTGAGACAACAACCTCAGCACAGAGAACAACGTAGTGGATTAGACTAGAGAAAACGCAGTTAGTTAGATAGCTGCCACCAAAGAGAAAGGATGAGCTTGTAGCTATGGCTTTAGTGCATGACTAAGAGCTGGGTTCACTTCTTGTGAAAATCGTATCCTCTCTGTGATGGTTTGGGAGTTCCCCGCCCCCCCACACTTTGTAAAATCACCCAGACTAGACTCAGCCAGATGGAAGTTAAGGAATGAAGCTATATTTACAGTTTAGCACAATATACAAGTAGATATATACACAATATACAGGAATATTTACAGAAATATACAAGTTAAAGGTAATACAGAAACACAATACCCCTCCCAGAAATCAGAGTCCCTAAGAGGGGCTCACAACCACTCTTCCACCTTCTTCCCACCCCTCTACCTTACCCCAGGGTCTGGCTTACGCACAAGATGAGTTTGGGGGATCAGCCGGGAGGGTTAGAAGGAAAGTGGTTAGGGAGCTTACTCGGCAGAGAGGAGAAGGCAAAAAGCCAGAGAGCCTGAGACTCTCCGAGGCTGAGTGTCTTATCTATGTTTGTGTTCTTGTTCTTATACATCTCAGCAAGCCTATGAGTGAAGTAGACATCACCATTGTATTCTTTTCACAGCCTATAATATAATTTTCTCCATTAAAATATTCCAATTAGCCTCAAACCAGCACACTCTCTCTGTGTTTGTTCCATGAGTAAAATAAATCTATTTTTACCTTTCTGCACCACAGAAGCATTCAGTGGAGACATGCTGTGCTGCCACTGCAGACCAGGCCTAGGCCTTGGAGAGCAAAAGCCATGCACCTTTCCTGCTTGAAGGATACCATCCCCAGTCACATCTGCCTGAGCGGCAGCTCTGCCCATTTCAGCCAAAACGGGTAAATTTTGAAGGCAAGAATGTACTGATGGTGTTATCTGTTCTGACTGACAAAAAGGATGAGTAAAATTCAGTGGAGATGCCCCATGCAAGAGTATGTCTGAGCTGGCAGAGCTGCCTGGCCCTACAGAGCAGCTGCCAGACAGAGGAGGCCACAGGCCATCTACACTAAGGCAAGACCCAGTCTGGTGGGCTGCATGGGTGGTAATGTCATTTCCACTGGAAACTGAGCTGGGTGAACTTCCCTCAGCCTGCCTGGCATCCCCTTTCCCTCAAGGCTCAGCATGTCGCCCTCATGGTGTCAAGCGGTGGTGAGGAGAAGGTGACCACAGCTTGGTCATGCCACCACGTTAGGAGCTCTTTGATGGCTGTCACCCAGGAGGAGGTAAGGACTAGAGGCATGGGCTTCAGTTATCATGGGATGATGGGGAGATCATGGTGTTCTGAGCTCCACATTTACATGTACAACTGATAAAGAGGACCTATGAAAGGCTTTCCTGGCATTTTGGAGGGAAAGTTGGGACTGTCCCTCCTGAGTGTGAGAGGAGCTCTGGGTTCCTGTCACCACTCACCTGCCCCACAGCTGGTTTCATCACTGAAGGGACAGGAGGATATTGGGGTGCTGCTGGAAGCTCCAAAGTGGAAAGCACTGAACACAGGCACTGGAGTCTGGGGGTGCTTGAGGGGATTGTCTCTGCTGGGCAGAGTAGCTTTTGGAAATGTCCCACCTAGGGCAACAGTTAGTGGTGAGAGGGCTGACAGCCAATGGAGAGGGAGGTTATTCATAGGGTGTTTCTGTGTGGATTTCATTAAAAAATATTTGGGTATGCAAAGAAACAGCAAACTTCATGGTGCTGCTTCACGGGGAGTGGGTTCCAGGGAGCTGTAAGAACTGGCAGCTCCCTGGGGTCTGGGGACTGCAAGGGTTCTGTGGGTGGCAGGACAGGGCCTCCCTTCCAGGGAGCAGGGCAGTGGACAGGCAGTGGGGCAGCTCCAGCACCAGGCATGTCCTTGGAGACAGGGTCCCAGCTTGTGGGGCCCATGGGTAGAGCTTTGGGAAGCTGGAGACCTGAGCCGTTGTGGTATGACTGAGGCAGGGCCCTGAGCCCTGTGTGGGATCTTGGGCTGTAGGTACAGGTGGAGAGGCCTTGAGAGACTGATCAGAGCTTTCAGGCCTAAAAGTGCACTCAGGGCCGTGGCAATGGGCTGTATGCTACTGAAGTAACTGGGTGAGCAATTAAATGAAATATCAGAAAACTCCATTAAAAGAAGCGTCTCACAGAACCAAGCATTTTTACTCCAGCTCTGGAACATATTGTCACAAGAAGCCACCGAGGCCGAGACCTTAAGGAGACTGAAGAGGGTTTGGTCAGTTATGTCACAGCAAGATTGCCTAGATTTGACATAATTTGTGTCAGATTTCAGAGATTTTAAAGCGTGTGCTCCAGGGAAGAATTGGTTCTCTCAAGAGATTAATTTGAGATTTAAAGCAGAGGAAAAAAGTATGGCACTGCCCTCTTAAGCTACTATTAGAGAGGATACTGATCTGAACAGATTGCCAAGTTGATAGCATATGACAATTTCTAGGCTGAGTGCAGCCATGAAAAACAACAGCGTGTGTGAAGGGCATGTGATTTTAGATTTTACAAGGGCTGCACCAACTTGCACCAACTTAGCTGCTGACAAGTGAAAGCATATCTAGTTTGAGAATCTTTCAATCGGTGAGGTTCCATCCTTCATGAAAGAGGAATAACTGACAAAAATGTTATTGCATCCACAAATTAATCCAGATTTCCTGCTCTTTTAGCTGGTACACACCCTTTTGTTCTCTTTCTCCTCTGCTCTTCCTTTTTACTTTGTATGTACCGGAGATGGGACTGCTCAATCACTTAGGTAGTCGCTTGTACTTACAAAACCAGTATGGTGTTGCAACATTTCTGATGATATGTGAAAAATCACCTCTGGATGTGCAAGTGTTTCAGCACAGCAAACAATATGTAGGGCATGAAATCCTGTGACAACTCACACGAGAGTTTAGACAAAACCATACAAAAGTTACAGTATGTGAACGTTTACAGAAAGCTGCCATTGGTACCAGCTGGCCTGCTGCCATTCCCAGTTTAAGCACCAAGATGTTCCTCAAAGTACACAGATTACAGTTTGTGACCTTAAAGAATTCATGTGTGAGCCTTAAAGAGAAGGTTGCATGCCTTTCCCATAAAGCACACATCTGCTTAAACGGTAATAAACTAGAAACATATTTCTTTATATTTTTTTTTTAAATCCTTTTGACCCAGCAAAACATCCCATCACTTTAGGAGCTTTTGAGTTCACTTTGCCCACCACTGCTATGCAGTCATTTCTGGCCTGCAAAACAGCAGCTGCTGCATGATCCACTACTGAATGAAGAATAATGGCTCTTGCTGAAACCACATGGCAAGTATAACCAGCAAACTTTGTAATTTTCAAATAGTGTATTATCACAATCTCTACAGAATCTCATGGATTCTGTTTTTCTTGATTGTGTCCTAGTCTTTTTCTCACTATTTTCCCAATACGTAGTGGAGATACCATAAAAATAGTTGAGCAAAATTAGACTATAGGGAGCAACGTGAAACTGATCTTTCCTCCACAATAGATGTGCATATTTTTTTGCTGCACCCTATGATTCAGCATTCTTTTGGCATACATGTTGGGAGTTTACACTTTTGGACTCTTTTTCTTCTGTGTGCAGGCATTTAGTTTTCTCTCTGGGTCACTCTGTGCTAGTTTTCTCCTCTCGTTTGTTGCCCTCTTTTTTTTTAGCGTTGGCTGGAAGTTAGCTCATAGCTGGATTTTCATCAGAGATACTTGGCACAGAAAGAAGTATGATTGTTTTGGAGTCTAGCTGACCAAAATCAAACCAAGTCAAACCACCACCACCACCAAAACCACAAAACCCCCAAATATACAAATAAACATAACCCACTAAACCCTCCCCAACCCCCAAAACACCAACATACACACAGAAAAAAACAACCAACCAACCAAAAACAAACCACCAAGAAAAAGCATCTGGAAATCTTAAATGAAGCTTGACTTGAGTTGGGAGCAGCAGCAAGTTATCACAGCTCTGAGATTGACAGATTCTCTTCCATTGTGACAGCAGTGGTTTTAGTAGATTACAGACCGAGAACCGCTGCATTTACTGAGTCAGCAAAACTGACTGCCTGGATACTGAACTGCTAAATGCTTGAACGCCCATGCAAAGATTTTGCCTGGCTTCCTTCTGCTATTCAGAGGAAGAAATAGGGCTGGATTACAGATGAAAATCTGGTACTTGAACTTTCATAAAATGAAGACCTTTAAGTGTTTTTCACTGCTGGTTCTATCAAAGAATATGATTTTTCAGACCTAGCATTCAAACACTCCCAAACATTGGGAGCTGAATCCAAATTCTAACATTGTTATTCAAGCTCATCTACTAATATCTTTGAGTAACTCCAAGTGGGTATAATGCAAGACATGCAATGAGGTACAGGATGCATGTTTCAATGCCAAACACTGACCTTCACAAACCTTCGGTGCCATCATTTGTAGCAATGTGGTATCAATCTTCAAAGCTTGTTTTGAATTGTGCAGAGAAAAATTACTGGTATTTAGGCAGCATAATCTTTTCCCTTATGTTTGAAGTGAGTACTGCTGCTTTAGCTGAGCATCTTGTATGTTTGCTTACTTGATGCAATGTTTTTGGTTGGTGATTAGGGAGAGTTTTTGAGTCAGAGCCTATAGCAGGATGAGTATTAACAAGTAAACCTACAAACAGTAAAGGATAAAAGCTCCTGAGTGAGGGAAAGGTCCTAACTAGCATCTTAGTCTGGCTGCTTATATCTTGGTTCAAATCAGATTGTTCAGAGGGTGTTACATTTCAATTCATGTGACAGGGAGAATACATGTTTATAGCCAAAGCTGGACCTTCAGAGACAGGTAACTAAGTTCTCCGATGAAGCACATGCCTACCTTTAAGTGAGCATTTGAGTATCACTGTCCTTCCTTGAACTTCAGTGAAACTTTGGGTCACTGTTCAAGGACAAATCGATATTTATGTTCCTTAAACATCTGAGATGGGCTTGCTCATGACTTTTTTGCTTTGCTGGATCAGGGTTTGTAACACCACAAGTTAATTTCTATCCCACTCTATCTAAATATTTCAAGCACATATACAAAAATAAACCTAATCTCATGCCAATATTCCACCTCTCTGGTCTCATGACATTCAGGGCACAAACCAGTGATCTTTACAATTCAGTTTTAGAAGGCACTGACAGCTAATAACTCCTGCAGCTGGAATACCTACATTATGGCATCTCTGTTGCATGTGACTAGCTTGGAAAATGAAGTTAAATTTGTACAATAGAAGTAATTTAATACATGATTTAGAACTTTTACTATAAATTAATTTGCATACCTGCAATGAGTAACCCTATCTGTTTTGACAAGGAAGGAATATTAGTGAGGTTTGGCCTGCTGACTGTAGAAATGATTGTATCATAGATCAGTGATAATATTTACATGAAATGTAGCAGTTCCACTCATTGTTCTTCCCTATCACCTTTGAATCTTACAATTTGAAGAAAGGAAAAGGAGAATGAAGCCTTGTATATCTCAGACTGTTATGACAATCTGAATATAAAATGTAAGCAATCAAGTAATTGATCACACTTAACCTGATCACCTGCCAAATGGAATCAGAGCTGAGATTTAGATAGGTCACTGCTCAAATAAGCTAATTCTATCAACCCTCAATAAAGCTTCAAGCATCCTTATAGCTGATGGAAGGGATACTTACTGTGTCATAGAACTTGATTTCATGTTGTACGGTTACAGAAAAAAAATAGATTGGAAGGCACATCTGGAGGTCTGCAGTCTGACCTTTTGCTCAAAGTAGGGCTTGCTTCAAAATCAGATCAGGTTGCCCCAAGTCTTGCCAAGTTTTGAAAATTTCCAAGGGTGGAAATTAAACAGAACCTTTGAGCCTGTGTCTCAGTGACACACTAGTCCCAGTGAGGTGATATTTCCCCCATATTTTCAGTCAGTATTTCCCTTGTTTCAGCTTGTCACTGATGTTTTTTATTCTATTTCTGTGCATCTCCAAGAAAAATCTGAATCTGCCTTCTCTGATGGATTAAGGTAGCAGAAGACTGCAGTTACATTCCCTTTTGGCCTTCTCATCTTCAAGCTAAACAAACTAGTTTACCCAGTGTTTCCTTGTACATCAGGTGCTCTGATCACCTAATTGTTTTAGCAGCCTTTCTCTGGAGTCTCTCTAGGTAGCCAGTAGCTATTGTTCTGTGGGCTGCAGCTGCATGGTTGTTCACTCATCTCTCAACCTGACCTTGACACATGAATTTTCATTTGCCTTTGTTGAACTTCTTGAGGTTCCAGCTAGCTTGTTCATCCACTTTATTGAGGTCCTTCTGAATGAAAACCCTCCAGTGTATCAACCACTCCTTCAGTTTGGTGTCACTTGACTAGGTTGTGTTGTGTCTCAGCATCCAGGGCCATATGGCATAGCAGCAGGGTAACATATTGACTTAGTCAGCAAGTGATATTTTTCAGCTTATCTGGCAGGAACAGAATTCTTGATAATTATTGACCAGAATTCATGGAATATTCTTGGCCACTAGACTAGACTCAATATACAACATACTTTGCAGTACATATTATGATAATTTGAGATATATACAGTAATTGTATTTTGATTATACCTATCTAAATGTTTATATCCAGTAAAGGTATTTCTAATGGACAATCATGTGTGGAAAAGAAAGAGAAAATTGATAGTCAGTAATACATAATGATATGTCTTGTAATGACAGGATGAGGGGCAATGGGTTTAAACTGGCAGAGGGGAGATTTAGACTGGATGTTAGGAGGAAGTTCTTTACAGTGAGGGTGGTGAAACACTGCAACAGGTTGCCCAGGGCGGTTGCGGCTGCTCCCTCCCTGGAGGGGTTCAAGGCCAGGGTGGAGGAGGCCTTGAGTGACCTGTACTAGTGGGAGGTGTCCCTGTCTATGGCAGAGGGTTACAACCTTGAGGTCCCTTCCAACCTTACCATTCTATGATACACATATATAGGAAATGATTGGAATTATCTGAATAGAGTTGTAAGACCACACTGCTCAATACCTGTGACTCAATATTTGACCCTGCTAACTCCTACCACCCTGACCTGTGCTGCTGCACCGTTTGCCTTCAGAAGTCACTATGAAGCTCTCGCTTACTTTGCTATCATGTCTGACATTTAAGTTGCTACCATTGTACGTTATGATGGCCAAGCTGAAGGAAGGGCATGGTGTTTTGGAGAAGTCACCAGGTTTTTAATTACTGAAAATGCAAAGCAAAAACCTTCATAGTGCACAAGCCTTCTGCTGCAATCATTTTTCTTTATTGACATCCCTGGCTTTCCTGGCAAAGTGAAGCAGATACTGTCTGTCAGGAAGCTTCCAAGGGTACAGCCTAATGTGACAATGTTCTTAGCTTTCTGTTAATGCAGTGTTTGCAGTATCCCAGTCTCTTTGCCGAAGTACTGTATGGAAAAAGATGGTTGTCTCTTCCAACTTTTTTGTTTAGTATGAACAGGCCACACACTGTAGTAATATCCAATCAACTTACTCCTGGTGCTGATGTTTACCAATGACAAAATAACAATGAATATTTATATTTCACATATTGCCAGCTCTTCTTAGGACAACTTGGCCCAAGCCCAAGATTCCTTTTCATCACAGAACTGCTTCCACTTTCCTTCTTTTCGTGTAGGAAAGAAGAAGCCATCTTGCCTCAATGAATCTGACAATGAATAGAACAGAGAGGGTTCTCTGAGGAAATCTCCATCTCTTTGCAGTTGACAAGGAGGTTTCCTTAATGCAGGACTATCCATTGCATTGCCAGCTCACAAAGAGGTGTATTGCAGTTTAAGAGGTAGCATGCTACAATGTACAGATCTAAGCTATATTTGCCTACAGTGACAGGCAGAGCCATTCAGTTTAGGGTTACATTTCAGGTTTGTTGTTGAGAAATGTCTCAACCTGTGAAATTGTACCTACCCTGCCTAGGAATTTGAAACCACATTTTTCCCAAGGATCATGGATCTGTGTCAGTTTGAATGTGCCTCTCTAAAAAGAGAGGAAAGACCTTGAGACTGGGACACAACCATCACAGGTGAAGCTATAATACTGTTTGTTTTCTAAGCCCTTATTTTTAATACCTGTTTGAAAATCTGCAGAATGGAGGGTTGAAATTTAAACTAATTGGCCTCTGTCTAAAGATGAAAATATGCTTTTAAAAACAGTTCATGTTTTGATTGAGAAGACTATTTTTTTTTCCTGGCCTTTTAGTTTAAACAGCCCTGCAGCCAAAGTGGATTAGATTTGAAAGTCAGTTGGTTTTGAACTGAATGATAAGCATCTGAATATCATATACTGAGCAGGTACAGTATGGGTTTTAGTTAAATTCATTTAAAACATGTAAGTATGAAAGGACACTGCATTAAATGAGTGCTATGAACTTCTTAAGTTGTCAGAAAGGTCATGAGTTACAAATAACTGAAGGAGAATTACAGTCTGCTGAACAGATATTCAGTTTTACCATCACATTCACATTTGTACAACACTGAGAATTATGTTCTTCAAACTAAATACTGCAAGACATTAGTCACCACATAAGCAGGTGGAGGAAGGAATGCTAATATTACCAAAACCTGCTCACATTTAGACCCAAATCTTTCAGTAGAGCACAACTTACTGGACATAACAGTATGTTGCGCAAGTGAGTCTCTGTAAAGCTTTTTAATGTAGCTATTTAAAGGAAAATTAGAATAGGGAAAGATATTGCAAAGGTTGTAATGGGAACTCACAGTGTTGAGCTCATTTTTCAGCTGAATTGCCTAAGGTTGGGTATGAAGTTAGTAGATAAGCCCTCAAGAGTCCTGAATTCACTTTCCTTGCAAATCTGGTTCTTGTACAGTGCTCAGTGCGACATCTGATGTGCCAAACAACATGTCTTTAAGTTAAAGCTTAAGAGTAATTGTAAAAGGTACCTGTGCTCCCCAGGGTGGAAAAAAAAAAATCACATTTGTACTTGCCAAGGAAGTTTTCAGTCCCTCAGATAATATGTATCTAGGAGCACCATAAAGGTGTTCAGTATTAGGTTTTACACTTCATTCTCAAGACAGAAGTAATTTCCAATAAACATAGCCTCTAAGGTCAGAGTTTGAGTTAGAGGAGCAGGAAAAGCAGTTTCAAAGTAGTATCAGATCTCCTAATGGTGTTATTAGAAACTAATTTTTTTTCACTGCTCCTTTTATTTGCCAACAAATAGGTGACTGCTAGGTGTTGTATATCTTACTGAAATGTGGGTGGTCACTGGGCAGCGACAAGTGTCTCAGATTAACATTCCCTCCATCCTGGTATATCATAGAGTTAACTTTTATGTTCCACGAGCCTTTGTCTGCAAACAGGGGGCTTCCTATTTCTGCGAAACTCAGTGGGAATACTCAGACCTGCCTCTATTAAGTGTGGTGACATTTGCTGACTTCCTTGTATCTAGTGACATATGAAAATTGGCAATTAATAGCACCTGGCTTCAGAGGAAGAAACAATTGTATATCACTTGTCTGTAAGCAGCAGAGGCTTCAGATATAATTCTCTGAAAATAAAGCGGTTGTCCTAATTTGAGCTTGTTTCATTTCTTTCCAAAGAAGTGAAATACAATCACTCTGGTGATAGTGTCAAGTCATTTCACTCTATTATTCCACTTGTTCCATCACAGCCTCTTCTCTCCAGGGAGCTCATTTGTATTCTCTTGCTTTCAGGTCATCTGACTCTTAGTTCGTGTCATGGATTTAACTTTGCCTCTCTTTAGTATAAATTAAAATGTTACTGTCGCCACCAGATTGAGCCCGGAAACCACGACTGTGACTATTTAGCAGTCTATTTTAAGTTCAAGAAAAAAAGTCATATACCTAAATATTTTATGGCTAATGGCCATTTAGCTTTAGATCCAGATCTCAGTATTCAGGATAATGCTAACTAGTACTATTGCTGCATGCCATTGCGTTTGAGTATTTGCAGATACTGTATTTAGAAATGCATTTTTTACCCTTTAGAGAAAACATTGCATTATCTACAAGGGAGTCTGGGCTCTACTTGGGTCAGTCACATCAGCATAAAGTCGTAATGAATGTCTTGCTGTGTATATTTTGTTGATTTTTCTCACGACAACCCTGCTTCTCCCCTTGATAGGGAAATAAAAACTTGCAGTCAGCTACTGAAATGACTGACTGGGTATATGTGCCCAGCTCCAAAATTTAAGCAATAATTTAAAAATTTTGCCACTGACATCTTCACATTCCCCTTCCCTCATTCTGTGTGAAATGGTCTAGCCATTTACAGCAAAATTACTTTTCTAATGAGACTGCTACTACTGTGGAATCCATGGTTCAGAGATCAAGTGTGGGTGAATGTTGTTGCCTAGTTTGCAGAGTCTAGATTTTCCTCCAGATCTCACTCTAGAGCATCTCCCAATAAGATTTATCTGAACGGCCAGAACAACTCAGTTCAAGCAGGTCTGCACAGGCCGTGCAAGTCAGATTGATTTGCTGTGTGCAGCTAACAGCCTGCTCAGGTTGGGCTGCAAAATGAAAGACTAGCTTTGATTCAGGTGCTGTCTTTGGATGCCCTGACTCACAAAAAGCCTAAATCTGACCTCTTCTTACCCCTGCAGACCTCAGTTGTGCACTTGAAGGTCCTTGTCCCCACCAGCGCCCGACAGTGCACTTCTGTTATCCTGCTGCCTTCTGCCCTATAGCCCTCCCGTCCCTGAGTCCTGTTCCTGCTCCCTGCAGCTTGCGCCTCTGCTGTTTAATTCTGCCCCATCCCTCCCGGTGATCTGCATCGCTGTACTTGAGGGCGGCAAAGGTGACCCCACTTCCCTGTAGGCAGCGGCACTCCTTTTTGTGCAGACAACGCTCTCCAAGCATTGGAATTTAACTCTACTCCTGCAGTCAGCTCCAGGGAAACGGGGCCAGACCTCCTCCTGCCCGAGCCGCTAGCCGGTGAAATATCCTGCTGACAGAAATCCACACTGCGTGCAGGCACCCGCGTGAATCGGTTCTCCCCGGCTCTGACCCTGAGTGACCCCGCGATAGTGCGGCCCCGTGCCGCCGGGGACCGGGCGTGCGCTTGGGCTAGTCCGGGCGGGCTCGTCTGGGCTCGCTGCCGCTCGGGGCTCATCGGGAGGCACTAGCAGCACCTAGTGGTGAAAGCCGACCCGAGCGGCGGGAGGACGGGGCTCTGCCGGACACCCCTTTGCTTCGGTAAAACTGCACTTTGCCCTGACGAGAAAACGACTCGTGAGGAACACCGCGTCTCCTCATACGGGACAAGCCAGGAGAAAAGCAGAGTAAAGGGGGTTTCTCCAGCAGGGGTGGTTCTGGAAAGGGGTGCGTTTCAACGCCTCTGCAAAAAATGTGTGAGTCTTGCCAAGAGCTCAGTCTCCGACAAGCCCAGAACAGGAACTTGGTACATCCTCTCCCTAGTGAAGCTTAGGGTTTAGAGATTGACTAGCTTTGATTCAATATAGATCACCTCATGCAATACCCTGACTTTTCCCATGCATTTGTCTCTTTTTCAAAGAATGTGGATTGTGCTGCCCTGCGCCTGTACTGCCCTGTGCCACAGGCCCTTACTAAGAGGATTTGGGCAAGTTTCCCTGTCTGGCCAGAGATTCAGAGATGTCATGCTGTGTAACAGCATTAAGCTGTCACGACCTGAGTTTCCAAAGACTTTAATTTATATGCAACTTTATCTATTGGTCTCTGAGCAATGCATGCACATACATGGCCAACAGAAGTACTGCCAGCTTTGGGGGAAATTGCAAAACGCCAACAGGAAGTGATTAGAAGATTTTAGGGGAGACACTGAATCTTTTCTCTAATGGAAAAGATCTATTCACTAGATCTTTAAATGTTGACAGACATTGGGAAAAAACTCATGCTAGAACCTCTTCACTGCTCAGTGCCTCCTCTGCAAGTCTCAGGAGGAAGAAAGGTTGAGCTGAGTCTTTTGCAAATTACATGTATAGTTGTGGCATTTGGTGAGGTATTTTATCCCTAAGGCTTAGTTAACCAAAGCACCTGCTCCACAGTAAACCTGAAAAAGAAAACCAGTGGTGTCCCAGCACACTGAACACTCAGGCTGCTGTGCATAATTATTTAAAATTTAATCTACTGAATCGAAATACATCGCCCTGCATATCAGGGAAACAGAGAAGACTGACAGTTATTTACTACTCGTGTGTAAATGAATACAGTACTCTAAGACGATGCTGTCACAAAAAAAAAGGGGGGGGTGGGATTTAAAAAAATTATTTAGTAAAGATGGTGATGAAAAAGGTGGGGCAGGTGTCATGCCAGTGTACATAGTACAGCATGCTCAGCATCTTCTAGACTGCTTGGCTTGACTTGAGGCTTATCTTTGAGCAGAATATGCAGCCATACTGCAGTTACTTTTTACCCATTACCTGTCCTACACTTTACAGTGTGAGTTTTAAAATGGAAAGCAGATTGAAAATGCTCTACATATAAATAATGTGTTGACTGATTTTACAAGCTGTATCTATAAATGCATCAGTGTATGAGTGGATGTAGTGATATAGTTACTTGATTAAGGAAGAACAGAGAAATTAATTACATATTGTATAATGATAATCTCAGTGGATCTATGCTGTGACTTCTGAGACGTGAATTGGGGGAACACTCACTGCCACAACTGGCTGTCATAGCATTGATGAGCCATTATACAATTACACTGTTTTTACATACCTATAACATACTGTCAACATGAATGACTGGATCAGTTTACAGAAGAACCAAATACCAGCCTCATGACATACATGCACATACATATGCAACGGCACCGGTGCATGCCATTCTGTCTAGAGATTCAGTTGGTAAATAACTAAGGCTTTTATCTTGCTATTTCAAAACGTCACTAAACCAGTCCAGATGCTTTTTTATTCTGTTACTGCCAGGATGCTTGTCCATCAGCAGCGATAACTCCACAGCTGTACGCCGTTACCATTAAGGAAGTAAAAGCACCGTGCATGACCGTGGGGACACCGCGGCACATAAGACATTTGCAAAAATAGGTTTGATGCAGCCCCCTCCCCGCTCAAACGCCCCAGCGATTCCCGGTGGGCGGCCCACGGCCACAGGCGCGGGGATGCGGGCGCTGCCAGGCGGCCCCGGGGCTCAGGAGGCCGCGAAGCTGAGCTGAGCGGTGCGGGCGGCGTTGTCGCCGGGCAGCGCACAGCGGCGCTGCTTCGCCCTTGCCCTGCGCGCCGCGTATGGTCCTCGCCCCGGATCTTCTGCCGCCTCCTCAGCTTCAGCCTGAGAAAACTTTGCCGCTTTCCTCCCCACATTTATTTCAATCCCGTTGGTCCCCGGAGAGCAGCGGGACATCGCGATGGGGAGATGCAGCCTAAGCCCCGGATGACGGGAGCAGCCCAAGCGAGGGGTGCTGTGCTCCGCCCGGAGCTCGGTGGAAGCCCTGCCGGGCCGCGGCTCCAAGCAGCCGCTGCCTCGGTGTCTGCACGGCAGCTCCGCAGCTCCGGAGCTGGGTCGGAGGGCCCGCGGCCCGACTCCAAGCCCCAGCCCGGCGGCTTCCCCGCTCTCCGCTTCCAGCCACATCCACAGCAACGCTATCGGCCCAGCCCCCTCCAGCAGGGAGGGAAGGGAGTGGATTTAAACACAAGCATCGCTCCACCGCTGGCTCTTCTCACTCTCGGCTGGTGCCTCGTCTCCACCCTCAGCCCTCCCAACGCCAGCGTTACTCGAACCTGCCCGCCCGAAAAGTGTGCTGTTCCCTGATCCCCACTGGCCAGTTTCTCCGGCTCCTCTTCTCAGGCGCCCTGGCCGCGGAGCGCCGCCGTACTTCGCGGGACTCCCAGCCGGCCTGCGACGGCCAGCGGCGAGGAGCGGGGAGGGCGGCGAGCAGCGAGGAGGGCGGAGAAGGCGAGTCGCCTGCGAAGAAATGCCCTGTTGAACTTTGAATATATTAGTTGACATCAGTGCGAGTTGGGGCTGCCAGCCCTAGCTCCCTCCTCCTTCCCTACCTCCTCCTCCTCCGCCTCCTCCCCCTCCTCCNGACTTAGGTCCCAACTCCGGCCGTTCCTCGGGGACGCTGCCAACAGCCATTCGCATGGTCCGAGGCGGCGCTGCCTAAGCGCCGGGCCGGGGAGAGCCGCCGCTGCTCTGCTCGCCTTGCTCCCAACCCAGCCGCGCCGAGCCCAGCCGAGCCGCGCCGCGCCGCGGCTGCCCCGCGCCTGCAGCAACCGGAGAGCGATGTGCCGGTGAGCCCCTCACTGGGAGCCTGGCTCCCACCTCGTAAGCGCAGCGCGGCGTCGAGTCCGGCCGCGAAGAAGAGGGCGCGCAAACTTCCCAACTTGGCTGGGGGCCGGGGCCAGCGGGCAGCGCTGAGATGGGGATCCCGGGGAGGTGGTGAGCTCCGGGCTGCTGCGCGGCTCCGCCGTCCCCGGCGCAGCCCTGCGGCGGCCGGTACAAGGCAGCGGCGAGGGGCGATGGAGGGGCGTGTGTGTGCCTCTGTGTTCACGACGCCCGGTGAGCCGTCCTCCTGGCTCCCGCGGGCTGTGGAGCGCAAGGAGCTTTTCTTGTCGCTGTTTTTGCAGCGCTGGAGAGGACGCTAGCTAGGAGGTGGCAGCGGAGGTGGTTTCTCTCTTTTATATCTCCTCACCTTCCCATCTCTCCCTGGACCCACTGAGCAGTGCTGTGGCGAGAGGAAGGGGGTGCAGTGGTGTAGCTCGATAGCCTAGACGGAGGGATATTAATGATTTTTTTTTCAGATGGTAATTTGTCTTTGTGGTAGGGGTGGCCCATTACATTTCAGCTCACGTCCTGATGGAGATCAAAAGGGAAGGGGAGAGGGAGAGGGAAGCAGAAAGCCTTGTGCAGCTCCTTAGCTCCTTGTATTGTTAGAAACTTATAGGGCGCGCGGCGGGAGAGGGGGAGGATTCCCAGAAACAACCTTTGTCGATCCAGCTCCGACACCCACACCAAAAGTTGGAGATCTGTGTTTTCCAGCACTACCATCTGCGCCTCGGCGCTGCCCAGGAGCACGCGTACTGTTACGCCTCAGAGGAAACAAACAAAAGGTGTGCTTGCCAAGTCGGTACTTAACCTGTCTGTTCATGGACTTTTAGGTAGAGCGTGAGTATAGAGGAGTATCTATGTCCTAAAGGTTCACTGTCCTCTGCTGGCTCTGCTTAGACTCTTAAATAATTTCCTATCCTTAAAAAAGGTCTCCAAACACGGTAAATGCCAGGTTCTGATTTTTTTTTCCTCGTTTTGTTTTTATTTTTGGTCGTGGTTTATTTTTTGCCTTGAGCTATTTATATATGGATATATTGGTTTGAGATCATAGTAAAGTTTCATATTTTGTTGTGCAAAGTGCTCTCTCTCTCATTATAGAAAATACTTCTTTTCCTAAATTATAGTCTGAGTGGCTAGAGGTTAGCTCTCTTTGCCTCTGGATGGGGTGCAGTGGTTCGCTGAGACCTCAAGCTGACTGCACTGCAAACAAAATAGAAACCAACTAAGCTAAAAGTTATAGTAGGCTTTGATTCTTACTGCTGTTTGAGATCAGTAGAGATCCTGGGTGAGCGAAGGCAAGGAGGAGGAGTGAGAGTAGCTGGTAGAAGCTTCTCATACAGAAAAGTGATGTTTTGATTATATGTGTGATTTGTAAAACCCAAGGGAGAAAACTGGTCATAAACTGCAGGGAAAAGGGAAAAACAGAAATACTGATGATCTTTGACCAGATTTTTTAATAGGCATTTAATTTTTAAACAGCCACTGGAATGATTTTTTTTTTTTTAATTCTTTTTTTTCCCCCTTTTGGACTAAAGCATTCCCATTCAGATTGAATTGGATGATAAGTACACTCTGCACTAGACAGGCTATAGTAGAAGATCTCCGCATTTGGTATTATGCCTCTTGCATTTTCAGTGAAGCAGAGACAATTTATCCTTTTTTCTCTCTACCTTTCTTTCTGTCCTCATAGGGGTTAAGTTTTTTGTCCTCCCCTGTCAGGGACATGCTAATCTTGAAGTTGTGGCAGATCAAGAGATCCTACCATTCAGAATATAGATATTTGCTTTGTTCGTCCCCCCAGCCCGTTAGGCTGATGGAATTGGCAGTGGCTGCCCTTTGTGACCTCCCTCCCTTCCCTCAAAGAGCTGGGGCAACCAGGGCGCAGAAAATGTGCAAACTCAAGCCAGTGAAAAAGCACAACCCCAGAAGACAAAAGGCTTGAACAGAGAGATATAAGGATGAGGGTCTGCATCGGGAATGACTCTTAACGAGGTGTCCCTAGTCACTTCATATAGACTTGGAAAGGTAGCATGGAGATAGGCTCTCTAGGGATGCAAGTAGTCAGACAGAAACTTGATACTAGTGGAGGTGTGGGAGTTTAGTTGTGTTGCAGTTCAGATGAAACAAAGGCCTAAACAAAATGGCATTAATCGTCCAAAATGATTGCCCTCAGCACATAGCTGACTTGGGGGTACCTACAACCAGACTTTATAGCTATTACTTCTTGTAGTCGTTAGTAAAAGTCCTGCTTGCCTTGGGCTAAGAAATGATGAGTCCTTGTTAGAGGAAATGTTCCTGGAGAGCAGTTTCTCTGTGATGTTAAACGTGGCTTGAACAATGGATTTCTACTTCACTCAGGATAAATAATCATGTGAGCAGTCATGCTAGAGTTAAATAAGACCATCTGTGTGAATATGTTTTCATGAAAACAAGTAACCTGACATGAAAAGTTGCTGTGTGACTTGCCTGGGCTGTTGACTTGCTGGTTGGCAAAAGGGGGCAGTATCAAACAGTACCACAAAGCCATTCCCTGCACGCTGCCTTCCAGCCGCAAATGCTGACTGATCTGTGCTGTATCTGCCGGCAGCCCTACTTCATGTGATTCCTCCGAAAGACATCAGAAAGGTTAATTGACTGTGTAAGAGATGCAAGACCAAAGCTGTCATTCTTTACTTCATGGCTGCATCACTTCTATATGACGGTTTGACCAGCGAGAGCTTGGAAATGAAGGACAACTTTGCAATGATTGCAAAGCTACTTTTGGTCACATTAAGTGAGGTCGACAGCAGTAACCTTAATCTGTTTTCACCCCGCTGATTTTAGGGAGAAATCCTTGCTTTGGATTGCTGTTCATATAAATGCCCTCCAAGGAACTGTCGTCACTGTGTTCTGTAGCAGGAAAGTAATTTTTTTTCTCTAATTTTAACTTTCTTTGAGAACTTGTTTCCAGCCTAGAGAAATATATTGATCTATCTTATAAAATACTGGTTTTAGAATGTATTTAAAAGCCTTTTCACCTTTTATTTATCTTTAAGGCTGGAATGCTTAGATTACCATCTCTTTGTTATTTTTTTACTGAGAACTATGAGTAATTTTACCAAGGGTCTGTTATTGGAAAGTCATGCACTTGACTCCAGCTTTGTCAGGTCTCCTAGGAAGGCTCACTGCCTTAATGGCAAGAGCTGCAGTGACAAGTGTAGACTGGCCTCAAGAGAGAGCAAAATTGGTAATAAATCTGTTAAACTAATACAAAGGTGTTCTATAGTTAGGGAAGTGCTAAGATCCAGAGTTTAGGTACAGTCCGGTGTGAAGCCTGCAACTGAATTTGCTTTGCTTTAAATCATGCCTGACTAGAACATGTCTGGTGTAAACTGCAAAAGAGAAATTTAATAATCTGCAGATAATGGTGGAGGCGATTAAAAAAGTTCTCTAGGAGTGAAATTCATTGCTGTTCCTTGTGCAGCAGGTATGTAGCATCGAGCCATGCTGAGACTGCAAAGTCAGTCTTAAGCAATTACAGATTGAATACTGTGAAGGGACATTGCCACTATTTTAGGTTGAATCCTTGTGGTTTAGTCCAGAAGACAAACCATTGAGGATTACAGTGCTGTTCCTGCTGTCCCTTGAAAGGTGCTGTGTCTGAATATGAGTATTGTTGACTCTGAGGATCAAGTCAACAGTTCTTTGTTATCATTCTATTGCCTTTTAAAATTTTTTTCCTTTTCTTTTTAAAGGGGAAAAAACCCAATTTATTGAGAGGAGTGTATCAGCTAGTCTTATTTTAAGAACTCTTATGGATTTTTTTACTCTGGGGTGCTGACTCTTCCAATGTGCACAATACCAGGACTCATCCCATTTCTGTCCATGGTGGCAATTTGTATTAGTTTCAGTGGGAGCTGCCTGAATATGAGATACAAGACAGGTATTTGAATCTGTGACTTGTGTGAGCAGTGCCTTGCTTGCTGGAGATTATTCTTCAAGCACAGTTAGCCTTCAAGCACAGTATTTATTTCACCTCTTTACTCATTGTCCAAAAAATATACTGCTTGACAGCAGTTATTCCTTCCCCCGGGCTCAAACCATGTGAGCAAAGTGCAGCAGAGCTCCAGCAGCACAACTGTGACTTCCAGTATGCAAGGTCTCCTTGACTACAGCGCTATGCCTCCCAAACTTACCTTTGCTTCAGCGCTCATACAAAGCACAAATTTTTAAAGTGCACACAAAATGACTCTAAGTGATTTTCTGTTGATGAGTGTATGAGTAGTGATACTCTAGAAACCATTATCAATTATGTATCTACAAACCAAGCGGATTTGTTTTGTTTCACAATGTAATAAGTCTGGGAGGTAATTTGCATGTGAAGGATGTTACCAAGTTACAGAGTATGACTCTGAATTGGTGACAAGGCTATTCATGGGTTTATAATTAAGCGCATACTCTGAAGCACTGTGCTGGTTAAAGACTGGTGTATTTTTATTTACTTTTTAGTGGGCTTTAAATGAGATCATAAATAAACATGCTGATTACTAGTCTTAGTCTCCAAATCAATTGTTAACACCTTGAGGAGTTTATAGATCATCTCTGCAATTTCATTGTTTTTCAATAAGGGGTCATTTGTGGAGAGAGTATGGGATATTTTCTTCCCAGAAGCTGTTGTGAAGGAGCTTGATCTTACAAGGTGCTAGATGTTCTTCATTCTTATTAATGCGTCTCTGGGAAACAGCACCCTTACATGATCAGACCCTGGTAAAACAAACCATAACAGTGCCTGACCTCTGTAGGTCACTTGCTTTGTTGAGCAGAATAAATGCTTATGGCCTTGTAAGTCTCAATATATTAGAGTGTTGCTGGAAGCCAAATCAATTGCAGAGTGCTAGTTTCAAAGGTTTGACAATGGATAAACATTGTGCAGCAGCATGTGACCGGCTGGGATGTGGCAACCTGCAGGGAAGAACCATAGTCATCAGTTTTATCTCCGCCAAATATTGTGCTGCACTCAAAAGCTTAATCATAACTTCAAACCCACGAGATTGCCTCTGTAATTGGGAATAGCATGTGAAGATCTGGTGATGCCAAATGGATCCTCCAGTAGCCTTGAACCCTCTGTGCTGTAGAGAACAGACCCTGATGCTGGATATGTTCAGGTATTAAGCAAAGATGCTGTCTGCAGTCTTGCAGAACAGCCAGGCTAAGTCCTACATGGACGATTTGTAAGCCATTTGCAATTTAAAGGTTTGTGGATCCTGAAGTTTGTATATTTTGCAGATTGCTTATGCTATAGTCTTTAAAAACTGTTAGCTTTTAGGACAAGCAGATGGCTTTAACAAAATGTATTTGCTTGCACCTGGAACAGGTGGATCTGCAATCAATTTATGCAGTGTAATTTTTCTACACCCTTTTTGGAATAATTTTATACCCTGGAGCCACCTAAGATGCTTATTTTGTAGCCAATAGGGAACAGCTTCTGTCTAACTACATAAGATTTTATGCAACTTTTATAGCTAATGCTTAGATTGAAATGCAAAATTTAGTGTTGGGAGTGCATGTGAATTTGTGAAACTCCCTGGAGAAAATGTGGGTGCTTGTATCAGTGAGTGAATTATGCTCCTCCATAGAGAGAGGGCTTTTTCTAGTGGTAACAAATGTCTTGTGTTCAGTTTTTGTCATTTTAAAGGTAGTATTTTTCATGTAAAGTGCAAACCTTGTGCAGGTTACTGATGTAGAGTGAAAATGAGAAAATAGCTTTAACTGTATTTGAAAGAGAAATAGAATGAAAATTTCTGATGTGGTATGAAAGTGTCCTAACTCAGAGATGGAATTGTTGTTCCTAAAATGTCTGTGACAGTTAGAACTAGTTACCTGAGAAAGGAAAAGATTCTGCTTGTCTTCTCTAGAGGCAGGCAACAAACTCCAGTGACACCTTGGCTGTATCTTCATTCTTGCAACAGAATTTGGGCCAACAAGCTTATCTGGTGGTGTAGATTCATAGTGACTTCAAAAAGGATTTGAGTGGGTGCTGGGACCATTTACACAACTCATACGTA
Source organism: Ramphastos sulfuratus (assembly GCA_013399055.1). Classification (NCBI taxonomy): domain Eukaryota; kingdom Metazoa; phylum Chordata; class Aves; order Piciformes; family Ramphastidae; genus Ramphastos; species Ramphastos sulfuratus. The sequence continues at coordinate 535,310 of WBNM01036833.1, read as the reverse complement.
GAATTAGGCACTAAATCTGGGAACACTTTGGGGCCAGACTCTTAAGGGAAAGGATGATGACTACAGATGACCTGTTGGGCAGGTTTAATTGTTTTGCTATGTTGCCTGGCCACGTGAAAGTTGTTTAGCCTGCTGTTTCAGCTAAGGGCTGCTTATTTATCTCTTACGATGCTGATTTATAATAGATCAAAGATTAGGGAGAAAAAAAAAAGACAGGAAAGGGAAGGTTAGGAAGTTCACTCTGGATACCTGTTTGATAGGTAAATTCAAGAGCATAGAAAGATGCTTTTTTTGAGCCTGTATGTATAATGCATGGAAGGAAAAATTGGCTGGGTCTCAAAAGTTTGTAAGAGTGATTACAGATCCTCCTGCCCTGCCTCATGTTCCTTTCTTTCTTCTCTCCTCCTGATTGAAGATGATTGTCTGCCAGAAGGATATTTTCAAACACATAGTTTGGGCAGGGCAATCAGTCTATATTTATAAATCACATAAGATTTCCCTCTCTGACCTTTTTTTTGGTTCCACTCTACATATGAAGGGCATTTTCATTAAAAATACAAAGCTGAGACTCAGTTTCTGTCTGTGTCCAAGGTGCTCCTCTGGTCTGAGAGAGATTAGCTTTTAGTTGGAATTTCAGCTAGTAATTACCTACTTAAAATAAAAGACAACAGGGGAAAGAATATCGTTAGTGGCTTGTGGTAGGATAAAGATACATGATTGATTCAACATAAGCAAAATAAAAATGTTCACTCTAACTATGCACTGTTCCAATACTGATGAAGGCTGATGTTGAGTAACACATAATAAATGCTATAAAGAATCCCACAGTTCCTGCTTTGTGAGGGTAATCATGTGATATAATAGTACAACTTACCCTTATTTCTGTTTTGACAACCATGCTCAGCAGTTAGAGGTAATAATCATCAGGGAGAGAAACTGAGGCATAAAAGAACTGTGGCCTGAAGAACTTTGTGCTCATCTGTTAGAGATATCATGAAACACAGCGATGCAGATAGGTGCCAAGTAGGATTGCTAGTGACTGAAATCAGTATGAAATTGGCTTTGTGGTCTGTGAAGTCTGGTCCCAAGTGACTTGCTCAAGGTCATAGAGCACATTAGTGACAGAAGTAAGGTTACAACCCCTGAAAACTCTTACTTGTATACTTAATTTTAAATATTTAGTTAAATCCCATGAATGAAATGTTTTCATGTCATTGCTTTCCTGCATCAGAGCCCTAACTTGTGCCTTACAAGACTTGCTAAACATTGGCAGTAAGGTAATGTGATTATGCAAATTCTTTACTCACATAAGCAGTCCAATTGAAGATAGTCTGACTCTGGTCTGAGAAAATAAGTCCCATGATTGCATGTGCAGTTAGCCCCAGCATTTTGCAGATGAACTATGGATCACTCCTTTTTTTTTTATACTTATATGCACACTGGGTGTGTATCCATACAGATGAAATTAAACCAAACCCAAATGATTAACATGCTTTAAACTTTAACATTTCCCCCCCCATAACCAACAGAAATTGCTCCCAAGAGAGTAGTTTCCTAGACACCTTCTGTGTTTGTCTAGGACTGTACATCAGGAATACAAACCATGATATTGCTGCTGCTATGTCTTTCCTCTAATGGGTCTTTGAAATATTAAACCAACTTATATTTGGAATGAGCTTTACACACCTCCTTCTCTGTGGTTGCTTTGCAAATCCAGGCTTCACTGCTTTGCCTCAGAGAATTATGAGTTTATTATACTCCTAGAATGCTAATAGCACTTAGTTTCCCCCCCCTAAATTTCTTCTTCATATTTATTTATTGATTCTCCATTTGGGCACAGTTTCACCAATAATGATGGTACCACTGAGAATAGTTGGTATAAATTAATTTTCAGAAGATTCTTTGCCAAGAATATCTGTAAAGTTCATAATGTAAGGCATCCAAAATACTAAACTAGCCAAGACCACTGGATAAGATTACTCCCAATGTTGTATTTCATTCCTAGTTTCATAAAGACCAAGTATATCAAGGCTGACCAAGCTAAACTTAATTTTTTGTTGAAAACTCATTGGCAGATTTGCAGATGATATACTTTAGGGAAGCAGCTTTTCCTACAGTCGCTTGGTCTTCACTCAAATGAAGAGCACTGTCTTGTGAGAGAACACATGTGAACCAGGTTTCAGCCTTTAGTTTACTTTTAGTTCTGATTCCTGAGACGCTTCCCTATCTTGTCATTCCCTGCACAGAGATGGACAGTAACTCCAAAAAGGTGTATTCAGTCATTTTATCTGTTTTCCCTGAAGGCACTGAACTTCCCTGAACTGATTCATGTTTAAGCTGGTCAGCTATTTTAAACAAGGATCTGATTTAAATTTAAGTGTTTCTGAGGGAAGAGAACATCCTGGAATTCTTGCTTAAGTGCTTAAATTTCAGCATCCCTCGCAATTATACTGCTTCTTAGTTTCTCAGTGGCTTGGTTTCTAGTTCTGTCATGCTCTCATCTGGAGAGCAGAGAATCACATTTTCTTGCTGTGAAAGTACTTGTGAACTGCAATCAAGTAATCTCTTAATTTCTCTGTGATATTTCATTATAATACTGGGTCCTTTCAGTTCTTATTACACCTGAGGGCTGTTCTGTGAACACTTTCTAGGGATGCTACTGGCCAAAGAAGACAAGTAGTGCTGCCAGCTGCAAAGGTTTTTGACAACTGAACAGCAGAGATTGCAGAGCAGAACTGAGCAGATAGATAGCAGGAGATAAGGACTATAAACTTGAAAGGCAGACAATAGGGATAGTGGTATTGACTGGTCTTGGCATGAGAAGCCTGCTGTGATATATGCCTGGTGAAAAACTGGAATAGCTGTAGTGGTAAAAGGCAACAGCAGGTTTTTACTGTCAGAGAAGGGTGGCTGAGAAGTGGCTAGGGACTGCAGCAGTACTGCTTGTAAATCAGAGCAGTGTTGTATCAGAGGAGCTCTGGGAAATGTCAAAACATCTGCCTGCACTTTGCCTGGGCATAACCAGACTCTTTCACTCAGGAGCAATGCGGTGTAGGCAAAGAGAAAAGAGATACTTCAACCCAATGGGACAGAGTTCAAACTGGATTTCTGTTAAGGAAGCCGTTCTGCTCTTGCAAATGTAAGATCTGAGCCTGAAAAATAAAGCTCACTTTTGCAATGTGTACAAATACATGAAGTGCTACCCATTTCAGTGAAATGATCTGGATGAAGTAAGAGAGTGTACTTTCAGCAAGTTTGTTGATGCTGTGAAACTGGGAGGAGCAACTGATACTCTATCAGGCTGTGTTGCTATTTGGTGAGACATGGACAGACTGGAGAATGAAGTTCAACAAGGGCAAGTGTAGAGTTCTGCACCTGGGGAAGAATAACTCCATGCATCTGTACAGGTTTGGCTTGGTGGAAGGCAGGTCTGCAGAGAAGGATCCGGGAATGCTGGTGGACAAGTTCACCAGGAGTTCACAATGTGCCCCTGTGGCCAAGAAGGCCAACAGTATCAAGAAGCATATGGCCAGTAGGTTGAGGAAGATTCTCCTCCCACTCTACTCTATTGTGTCCAGTTCATGGCTCCCCAGTTCAAGAAGGATAGGGAACTACTGGAGAGAGTCCAACAGAGGGCCACAAGTATGATTAGGGGACTGGAGCACCTCTCTTGCAAGGAGAGGCTGAGAGACCTGGTGCTCTTTAGCCTGGAAGACTGAGGGAGCATCTTATAAATTCATATAGATATCTTATAAATGCATATAAATATCTAAAGGATGGAGGTCATGAGGATGAGACTGGGCTCTTCTCTCTGGTGGCCAGTGATAGGGCAAGAGGCAGTGGCTACAAGCTAGGACACAGGAGGTTTCACTTGAACTTAAGGAGAAACTTTTGCTTTGCCGTAAGTAGGACAAGTTTTGGTTCTGGTTTTGGTTTTACCATCTAATGAAAAAAATCTTTGTTTTCTGGCTGCCTCATCTACTCTCCATTTACAAAGCTCTTAAAGGACTTGAATGTCCATGAAAAGTTCAAAAGTCCATTCCTACTCTCATACACTAGTGCAACCTCATTGAAGAGGTGTAGTTGTACTTGACTGAGAACTATAGAAGGTGCCCCAAAACTCAGGCAAGTTTGCACCTATGTGGAAGGATTACATAGGGATGGTATCGGTCTGGAGGCACTTTCCAAAATTAAGTGTGCAAGATGATGCTGTTACAAAGCCCAGCAACAAGAGAAGCATTTCAAGCTTTAATTAAAAGCCAGCACAAGATCTCTATTTGTGTCGAATGTTAAGCTTCCCAAATGTTTGAGCATGAGATGCAGAAGTAATTGATTAGAAACAGAAGTAAAATAATGAGACTTACTTTTTATTTCCTTTCCCAATCTGATTCAACTGAGGAAGGAAGAAAAAATCCTCTAAAGTTTTTACTTGGGTTGAGTAAGACTTTTCTGCACATTTAGACCTAACAAACTATCAAAGTGCTTCAGTCATCACAGGGGCTTGAGCTAGTGGGATTATTTACATGGCAGACTTCTACCTGATATAATCAGGGATTTAAATTAATGGTATAAAGGAATTGAAATAATCTGATCTCTTCAGTTCTGGTGGTTTAGACACTTGTTGAAGAGATAAGGGCCTGATCCTGCACCAAGGGACACCAGTAGCAAAAGTTCAGATTGGATTTTTTATTTTAAAAAGCCCCCAAAGTTTGCATCTTGCAGTTCTTATCCAAGGACTATTTGCTTTTGTAATTGGCATATTACCTGAGTCAGGGCTGCATGAGTTGGCTCCAGGTTTTCAACTTGACAGTACCTCTTTAAAATGCAGCAGTATAATTTAGGCATCTCTTATTTGTTTTGAATAGCAGAGCTAACGTGTCTGTCAGTTACAATGACTTGATAGATGTGATTAAAAGGCAGGAGATCAGGCAAAATGTGTGCTTATCACAGCCAACCCTCACTGATGAAAAAATAAGTGGCTCAGTGGCATATTTGCAGTTGAAGTGCAACTGAAAGCATTTCTGGAAATGTGCTTTGTAGACTGCCTTGAAATGGTGTTTTCTATTATGACCAATTTCTGGAACAGATTATCATGATTGTAGGAAGCACTTCAAAGCAGATTGATGTAGGAAGATCTTTTCCCAAAAACTTTGGCTTCTGGGTAAGACAGAAAGCTACAAATGTGTCTGCAATCTGTGTCGTTTCAGCTGCAATGGCATTTATTTGATAAAAATGGGCTGCTATTAATTTCCAGAATGCTACAATGCTCTTTGTATTTTGCTGTTTCCTCCGTTTCTCAGAGGGCTTCAAAGGTTGTGTTTAATTTCTGCCATATCCTTCTAAATTTCTGGTTTGTTTTTTTTTTTTTTGAAGGCTGAAACTAAAACGTAATGAATTATCGAGCTGCATCTGATAACTAGTCAGACATTAATTTATTATATCGGTGGCCAGACTTTCATAGAACAGATCTTGATGCATTATCTAGTCCATTCCCCAATCTCAGACGGTATCAACTATACCTCCACCATTCAGCTAAACACAGGCTCAGCTGAACTCAGCAGTAGCTTAACCTTGGTAGGAACCATGTTTAAAATACATTAATCCGTGAATTTTCACTCACAAGAATAGCTGTATTTCATCTCAGCAAGACTATACTTGTAGGCTAAATTCTGTATCTTTGAGAACTGAAATCTTCTACACACTTGCAAACACAGGACCAAATGGGAAAAGCCACCTTTCTGGTTGGTATAAAACCAGGTGGTAATGATACAGTGAAGTGTGGTGGGATGACAGGAAATTCATCTTGTTCTTCAAGGGAGGACGCTTCTGGGGAAAATGAAAGGCAGTGGTAGGAGGAAGCACAAGAATCAACTAAAACTGTCTTGCTTTGCTGTATTTAGTATAAACACATGCAGAGGACAGGAAGAAAAAATTACCAAAAAGTTGTATTATTTTGTGTCTTACCCAGTTGTAATATATCAGAGCCATTGCATCGTCCTTTATAATTCCTTAATGAACAGATTTCCTTTTTACCAAGGAAGAAGCTGAGATGAAGAGAAGTTGAGTCACGTCTCTAAGCTCATAGAGGGAGGCAGTGAATGAGAGTCTTGCAGCCACAGTCACTTTTTCATGTTTGACAGCAGAAATATGATGAATTCTTCATTTTAAAGCAGAAGGGCCTTGAAATCATCCCTGCCCTTTCCGGGAAATGATTTTTTCCTATAAAGCAAGGTCAAATGCTGTTGATGGATACGCTATGAATACTTATGGTAACTATTACAATTTTTAAAATTTTTTTTCTTTTTACCCACAGTGCCATCAGATGAAAAGTTCTGACAAATTGGTTTGATGCCAAAACATTGTGTTTGTTTTCTAAGTCAGCTCTTTAAATAACTAAAGGAATACATTCTGTATGCATTTGTGGATTCCATTCAAAGTCTCCATCTTCCTGTTTGAAGCCTTACCAAGATTTTTTCTTCTGCTCAAGTGTTTGTCACCTTCTGGAGGTTAGGAACCTGTTTTGCTTATTAAAGAAGATACCCGTTGGCATAGACACTGCTCCATACAACTCATGTTGCAGATTGCCTCTTGCTTTCCTAGCCACATTGTATCTGGTGTTCACCACGGAATGTGGGAATGCATGGGCTGAATATGCTGCAGGTTCATGTATCATCAAACACCCTTCAGCACTGGCCTGCTCTGCCTTGGTCCCTGTGAGCACTCTTTCTAACTGTGTTATATGGCACTTCTTTAAACCATTTGCCCTCACTCAAGTTGATTCATTTCCTTCCTTCTCTGTTACTTAATTCCATAAAATTTAGTATTTTATTCTAGAATAAAATTTATTTATAAAATGTGGTGAGTAAATGAAGTTATTGTATGCAAAGGACATATTTTGGTTCTTTCTGAAAGAAAGAACAAAAAAAAAAAGCAGACCACTTTTAAATAAACTTCTAAGGCAGACAACTCTGTGAACCCTTTCTTACCCTTTCTTTTCTCCAGCATAGAAAATTAATAGCCAAGCACTAATTTTACTTGTATTTTTAGTGAGCATAAATTAATCTACTTAATATGTAGTCTCCTTCTTGCATCTACACATAATTAAATCATATTTGTTCTTAGACACTATTCATCTAGTGTAAACCTGCTTCCTGAGTAAATATTCCTTTAATTAGTAGAACAAATAGATTGTGGGATTTGGAGTTTATTATCACAGCATTCCTTTCCCTGATGTCTGCTTCAGATCTGCGCAGCAGAGAGGGCTGCTAAATACAGCCAGGGAGCACAGCAGCAAGCTTCTTTGCAGTTTGAAAATAATACATCTTGTGAATACTTCACACCTACAGAAACCTTCATTTGGGGATTACAAAGTGCTTTGCCGTGCTGTGTGGATATTATTTATCGCCACTTCGGAGGAGATTAGGGCCAATACACGACTTGCCCATGTTGTTTTAATAGGCATAGCTGTACTAAGATGTATATGGTTTTGTGCTACTTGTGTAGAACAGCAGAGAACATGGCTTTCCATACAGACTAATGAGGTACGGCCTCCAGTTTTGGATGCACGGTTGTCCATTTCTGGTCTTGGGTCCTGAAAGTTCAAAGCAGGTGGAAGTCATGGAGAATTAAAGATACTGGAGATGTTGGAGCCATTCTTCTCCAGCAAGGCACTGAATTTTCAGATTGGGCTGCTGGTGTTTAGTGGCTTAGAAGTGGGATGTACAGTCAGTGGCAGATCTCAGAGAGCAGAGCAGATGTCCTGCTGCCTGACTTTGCTGTGCCAAAGCTGAACAATTCAGTCTCAGATGTGCATCCTTGTCTTTATGGCACAGCAACTAGGAAGTTGGAAGCTTCCCCTGAACAAGCACTATGGCAAAGCCATGTGCACGTCCTTAGTGTTTCCACACTAGTCTCTGAGAAGGTGTGTATGTGTGGCTGTCACTGTTTCCTGGGATTTTTTATGTTGAGACTATAGGAGTAATTCCCCAGAAGTTACAGGAGAAATTTAACACTCCCTTCCTGTGGGAGTGTTTTAAGAGTTGTCAGCAGCTTCATGTTTCCTAACTGCAGGGTAAGGAATTTCTGATAGAGGAGGGTAGATTTTGAGCTCTGACTTTCTCCTGCTGAGTTAATTAGCCAGAATTTAAAGTACTTCCTCCTCTGAACTGAAGTTTCTTATGTGGGAGAGAGAAGTAGGAGACCTTAGCCAAATGAGAGTCCTAATTAAGGATGCAGGTGAACAAGGCTTGTAAATGGTTGTCTTGAGTCTGAGCAGAAGACTGTGGCTCTCAATGAAATGCTGTTTGAATGTATCCTTAATGAAAAGAAAGGGTTTACCGTGGAGTCAGCAGCCAAAACATCCTTTCTGCTGATAGAGTACAGCATGCCACACGTGCTGCACTTCCTTCTGGTTTTGCTTCAGGGTTGCAGGCAATGGAGCTGGCATTTGGAGGAGACCTGGAAATGTTAGGGCTGGGAGGGGCAACTGGATGCTGTGTGATACCATCTTAATGGGGACAGTTCTTTACATCTGCTTGTTTTTGAATGGGTTAAATTCATAAAACCACACACATACTGACTTACAAATATCTTCTCTTCTTACAGTTGCTGTTTTCTTTTTTTTTTTTTTCCCCTCACTGAAGTTATTACATGTAGCTGAATTTGGTCAGATAATGGACTGTGAAGGAACAAATATGTTGCTTAAATACATCTTTAGCAACCAGTAGGTTTAGAGTTCTATTTCTCTGCACTTTATCTTTGAAAGCTCAAAGACTGTTCCTTCATGACTCTGGAGGCTTTATTTTAAAAGCAAAGGCATCAACTGCCCAAGTAGGTACCTAGGGTGTTGATAGTGTTAATACAGCCTGTGTCTTGTCAGCTAGTGGAGGTATAACCTACCTGTGGTGGAATGATAGCTGAAGAGTGCCTTTACGTGGTTTAGTGTAATTCTCTTAACCACAAGAAGATGTTCAGTCTATGTAATACACAGTATCAGCTTACGGAACTAGGGGGAAATACCTATTGTAATTTAAGTTTACATCCTGGATTATTGGGTAATGATTTCCTTTTTGTAGGATGCTCTATCTTACACATAGGTCAGATGGTGCTGGGACAGGAAGTTTAAACAAACTCCAAGAGGATATCTGATGAGTGCTCTCTGTCTCACCTTCACTGTGAATAAGTACAAGAGTTCACTGAGATCAAAAATCCTTTTGGGATGAGAGTCACTCTGATGTATTACTCTGATGTATTACTCTGATGTATTACTCTGATGAGTTACTCTGATGAGTTACTACAACAAGTTACTCTGTGGATAGCCACTTGTGCTATGCCACTCATGTGGAATCTCTATCTGTCTCTAACACAAATAGCAGTGAGAATCCACCTGAAATCTGGGTGACTTGTAGTTTAAATGCTTTCTCTTGTTTTTCAGATAACAATCTCTTTAGCTATTTCACAGAATCACAGAATATCAGGGGGTGGAAGGGACCTTGAAAGATCATCCAGTCCAACCCCCGCTGCCAGAGCAGGATCTCCTATACCAGATCACACAAGAATGCATCCAGGCAAGTTTTGAATATCTCCTGAGAGGGAGACTCCACAACCCCCCTGGGCAGCCTGTTTCAGTGTTCTGTCACCCTTACAATGAAAAAGCTTCCTCTAATGTTTACATGAAACTTCCCATGCCTCAATTTGAGACATTTAATGACAATTGTTTCAGCTGGACTGCAGTATCTCAGAGAATATTGTGTGTGGTTTTGGGTAGTTACAAGCTGAAAACATGCAGTACAGCTGGGGCCCCAGCATTTTACTGTATGATGACAGGTACCATTGATTTTACAGTTAGGTGAGACTAATTTCAAATGTTCCCTTATTGAGTTTATTGGCACCTACAACTAACAATGTTAAAAGGTTAAATGGTATGTGTGTTACACTGCACACAGTCCAAAAAAAAAAAAAAAACTGTTTAGAGAACCTAAACAACAGAGTCTTTTGTGACTGGTCCTTTCACCCTACAAAATACCCATGTGGATCTCTAGCCTTGATGATCTTGTTCAAGATCACAGGTCAAGGTCTTACATCTTTTCCGTGCCTCCTGTGAAGAATAATTTTGGCTGAAAACTGAGTTGGAATAAGGGCAGAATGAGCTGAATGTAGGTTGAAGATTTGGAGCATTCCTGAAACATTTGGGAATGACCTGGTGTCCATGTCTAGCACCAAGTCCTCTTACAGGCTTACTGTGTGAATGTGAGCATGTCCCATAAACACCTTGTGCTTTGCTACTCAGCCCCTTTACAATCCAAATACTACTTCACAGAGATGCTGTGAGGATTTGGTCACTGTGATTTGTAAAGCTCTGGGAACACTTGGTCTGGACCAGCTACAGAATTGCAAGTATTAATACTGCTTGGAGTCAAGCGATCCTGTATAAATGTCACCTGCTTTGGCCTATGTTAACAGTTAAGAAGGGACATGAATTGACTAAGAAAGAGAGACATGGGCTGTGATTGCTTAAATACAAACCTGGGAATTGGTAAGTTTTAACTTCTGAACTCATCCCTACCAGCAGTTCACTCATTGCCTTGGGCAAACAATGGGAAGCCAGTATCAAGTTTCTCTGTTGGAGTAATAGTCCAAAAAAACAAAACCAAAACCAACCAACCAAACAAAACCACCCCACAAACAAACAACCAACAACAACAACAAAACCCACAAACAAACAAAAGAGACCCCCAGGATTTTGTAGAGTTGTGAGAACTAATTAGAGATTGTTTCACAGGACTAACCTGAAAAGTGCTATATATTTTAAATGGTTTCCCATCTCTGTATATTGGTTGTATGCACAAGAAAATACCAATCTGAAGCACAGCTCCCATTTGGTGATTTCCATTTTCAATGACTCTTTCCTTTGTCAAAACAATGGAGGGGACAGATGCGTGCTGCTAAAACCATGATGTTCAAAGTGGCAGCATTATCTCTGAAACCCATCCTGCTGGAGCACTGCTTGCAAAAACACCAGCTTCCCAACAGTTAGCTGCTGCTAGCTCTTTTACTTCATTCCTCAAATGACTTGCAGAACAACTGACATTAGCCACCCTTATTTCCTCTGATGCAAGAAGTTCACATTTCTTGTTTTTAGATGCCTCCACATGTGTGCTCCCAGTAACAAGCAGTGATCAGCAGTGAGTCATTTGACACTGTGTGTCAAGTGTTGGTTTTGCTCTTAGTGACTTGTGTCAACCTAGGCAGAAAAAAGAGAAATAAAAAAAACATAGACCCCAAAGGCATGATAAGTTGAATTATTTTCCTTTACCCCTTCTCTTCCTGGAGTGGAAATCCAGCTTGCGTATGGAGTTCACAAACTGGAAACAAGCTGCTGACTCTGTGGCTGCTCTTGGCTGTGATCCTCCAAACCTCAGCATTTGAATTGAAAGCCAGACCTCTCTGGTGCATTAAGACTTGCACACTAGCTTTAATTGTTGAGCTTCCTTTCAGGACTAAGAGATTACAACAGAGTTGCCAGGGCTTTCTTGTCAGTAGTCCATGTTCCCATGATATCCTAGCTAACTTGACTTTGAAGCAGACTACAAATGAAGATGCTCTTCATTTTCTCCTCTGCAAGTACACATTGCAAAGGTCCAACTGCAACTGGAGTTCGTGTCAACTTGATTAGTTGGCAGCAGCTTTGATGTGGACTGAAATACCGAGGGCAAATTGTGTCTTTAGAATTACCTCTCACTCAAGAAGTTACTGTATTTATTTGTTCCTCCTGAATTTAAAGCCTATAAATTGTCTATGTTCCTCCTGTTACGCATTTGATTCAAAGATCACTGAAATAGAAGAGGCACAGTATTTAAAATTCCTTCCATCAGCTTTGGATTAGGCTGTCTTTTAAAGATACTTGTCTACTCTGAACCAAGCATTCTTGAGAACCGTGCATATTTTTTCTCTCTCAGAAATTTCTGCTTTTCTTTTCAACTGGGATGCCCAGTTCAGAGTTCTTCTCATTTAGTACGACTTGTGGTCTGCAGAAGCAGGTTGGTTTTCAGTACTGCATCAGGCATGGATGGCTACCAAGATTGTGTTTTTACAGAATGTGGAATATATCAATATTGTACAACTGAATTCAGAGCCAATAGCATATTTTACCTTTAAATGAGTGAGTCTACCAAAGCCAGTACTTTTTTTAGCTGAATGGGAACTGTACATCTGTTGCTGCACAGCTGGAGTACATGTCGTTAAGGGCAGGGTGTCCTCTCCAGAGGCTGGGTGTAGTGCTTTATATGCTGTACACCTGCAATGGACTGTTTTCACTTGGCTCACTGAACTGTGGTCATGGTTGAAAATAAGCAGATTTGTTATTTAATACCTTTGGCAGTATGACAGGGAGTTACAGTAAAAATCTAGAGTGCACTTGGTTGGCATCCTGTTCCCAGCAGAAAGAGCTCATGTAAAAACAGATCCCTGTGCTTGTCCTCTTTTGCTAGGGGTGTTATACCTGCTGGAGAGAAAAGGACCTCTAGGGTGATGCTGCTTACTGCTGCCAGTCTGCAAAGGATAATCCTAGTACCACTGCTTCTCAGAAAGAGCCTTTTGACCTTGGCTGCCCTCTTTGGTGAGGGGAATGAAGACAGAGTTTTGTAGCCTGAAGTTCATGGGTTCGTTATGCAGGGAAGTGCTGCTGTGTTAGGTTGTCCTTAAAAGTCATGGATCTGCTCTGCTGAATGCAGGAAGGCAAGTCTCTTCTGTTTCTCTGTCAGAAATTGCCCCCAAAGGCAAAAACAAACTTCAGTCGAATTGCTTCTCTGACAGGCTGGTAAATTATGTGGCTCCTTTGGCTGGAAATGGGCTGAGCTCCAACCTTTCTCATGCTGTTTGCCCTGGAACCTTTGTTCCTTTCCTGATTCCCATCCATATTGTCAGAACTGGGCAAGCTCCCGTCTGCCGCTGGCTGGGCTGCTGCCGGCAGGGCTGCTGCCCTCCCAGTGGGGCAGGGCTCTCCCTGGCCCCAAACAAGACACTGGCAGCTCCCTTCCATCCGTCTGCCCAGCCTCTACAGGCTGCAGAGCTTGGATGTTGTCCTTCGCTTTTATCTGCATAACCATACCCAATCGAGTGACCAGAGCTGTTTGTGTTTCACTGGGAAAGCTCTGCACCTGTCCATTGGCTGGCTGGGCTGGTGAGGGAGCGAGGGGTTTTCAGCCACTCCAACCTTGGGCTGAAATGACTTCTAATGACATTTTCAACTGAATGCTAAGGTAGCTGTTTACCAAGCCAAGAATATGTCTCTTCATGCCACTCAACCACTTTACTGAAGGTGAGGGTGCGATTAGTCATTCAGCAGACAAACATCTGGTGCTTTTGCGTGCCCTGCAGCTCTTCCTAGTTAGCAGGCCTTACCTCAGCCTGGCTGAGCTGGGAATGTGTCAGTGCAGGCATTTTAATGTTATGCTTTTAACCACTGCCACCGCAAATGGGCGGGGGATAAAGCTTGCTCACGTGGTCTTTCCCAGTTCTGTATCCTTGTATTTCTAGATCCCAACTCATTCTGGACAACAATTTATTTCTGTAGGGATGTGTGATAGATAAAAGAAATAGGATTTTCAGAAGATTTCTAACCCATTAGCTCTGTCCTTTCAGGCAGAATACAAGTCAGAAAACCAGGGAGAACAAAAAATGCCTTTACACAGTCTCTCTCCTTTAGTCCCTATGCTTGGCTTCTCTTCTGAGTCCCAAAGTCACCTTTTGAACATGAACAGTTCGTGGCTGATAGCTGGATCCTTGCAAAACTTCTCTTTGTTCCTTTTTGCTGCTTTTGTTTCTTTACTTGCTGGCAACCCACCTAGGCTTTTACTCCCAGAATGACAAGATGTCTCTTTGTTTTCCACAAATGAAGGAAATGCCGTTTTCCACATGCCTCTCCTTGTAGCCCACCTGCAATAACTGTCTTCTTTCATCTCTTAGTATATTTATTGTCCTGTCTGAACATAAAACTATTTACTTTGTCTATTGTTTGTCTTGTGTCTTCTTCCAGAAGCAATGTGAGATGTGTGATGGGCTGCTGCTTCACCTAGTCTGGCTGATGCAAGGTGTCTTGAAGTTTGGTGCTCAAGCTGAAAGCGCATTACAGCTGCTAGGAACCTAAGCAGTGCTTGTAGACAGAGCTGTGAATTGCTTCAGGTATCTCGGTAGATCTTAATCACAACCTGTTTTCTTCATCTAGGCATAGCTTCCAGGCATGCTGAGTCTCAGGGAAACATGGTGCAACAATGTTGTTTTGCAAAGTGCAAGAAGTTCTTATTAAAGTGACTCTTGCCATCATTTAGAAAATAAAACCTCTGTGGTGAGAAGACTTCGGTGCAGTGTATTTCAGTACCTGCAAGGTGACGGAGCGTAGGGAGAACTTGTGCCCTCTGTCTGTTGTGTAATGTATATTTAGAGAGACTGGTAAGAACAGTGATGAGGGTCTTTCGACTCAAAGAATTATTAGTAAGTAATAAGCTAATTAGGATTGGGAAAAGGCCAACAGCTGTCCTGGTTTGAGTTAGAACAGAACAAATACTGTATAGTGATGTTACTTTTCTGTTCATCGTCTTCATAGTGATAGTGCTTTCTGCAGTTAACTGCAAGTTTTCTCAGACAGGGTCTGCTTCTAGTAGTGATAACACTCGAAGTTTCTAGTTAGTACCAAGGGTTGGTATGCAAACCAAGGTCATTATTAAATCTCACATACTATGTGGGGATGCAGAGTAAAAGGCCCCACCTGTGGAGAAGAGCGGATAGGACAGGGGACCCTAAACTGACCAGTGAAGTATTCTGTCCCATATACATCATAATCAATATAAACCTAAGGGATCACAAGGGCTAACTCTTTCTCTTCTTCAATGGCTGACATCTGAGGGAGACTCTGCCTTTGATCCCAATCCGTGAATTCTGAATCCAGTTCCAGAATCCAGCTCCCGAATAGCTTCCCATCTGCTGCTGAGTTGAGTCTGGGACTTCTGCCACGGTATCAGTGGTGACAGTGACTAATTGGCATCAGGGGAGGTTGGGTTCAATATTGAATTTTGTATATTTCTTTTTATTGTTATTATTTTAATAAAAGTAGTTCTAATTTTCTTTTCCAATTCCTAAGTCTCACTTCCTTATTCCCTTTCTTTTCCCCTTTGGGAAGGGAGAGGGGTTAATAGAGAATGTCTGTCAGTCATTCAAGGCTGGCCAACTCAGCCTTAACACTTTACAGCAGCCTAACCAGTTCATTCCTTGTTAATGTGGGATTGTTCCCCACAATAAATTTTCTCCTGTTGGCTTTCCCTTGGGAAAGAGTACCATTCATTGGTAGTGAATTCTGTCTAACAGCTACTCTAAACTTTTAAAAATTTCTCTCCTTTTAACTATTTTTTAAAAAGACTTTTACACTTTTCTACTGATTTGTAGATAGCTCCATAGTTACCATATGTCAGTGATCAATGATCACTGTAAACTTCATTCTTATAAATTGCTGTTTATGCTGCTTCAAGTTTCACTCTGGAGATGTACATCTTCCAGTGACTCTAATTAATTAATGCAAGCTCAATCTATAGTGGGTCCTTTGATAAATACTTGTACATCTGAATAAAACTGTAATTTGGATACTTTTAAAATGTGTCACACAGTCTTGGAGCAAGATGTGTTCATGAAGTGGAAATCTACTAACTCCCTGTTCATGTGGTAGCCCTTGGAGAGTGATTTGGCCTGTCCGGATAAGTCAGGACAGCATGTGAATGGAGGCATGTGCATGAGAGGTACAGATTACTTTCCCCAAACTCTGTATGAGAGTGTGTGTCAGGCAGGTGGAAGGTGCAAATGTAGCTGAGATACTTTGGTCTTCCCAGCTGTGAGTTAAGGGTGCATGCGTAGGTGGTATTGTAATTCTTCAGAAACCAAATATTAATCACTACTATGTCAAATGGTGTCTTATCTTTAAAACAGGCTTATCTACCACCAAATCCTAGGGGAGTCCTTCCTTTTGGCTGTGAGATCTGAACCTGGACATTGAGCAAAAGGGTTTCAGAGGAAAATGCTTCTTTTTTATATTATCCTTGCCATCATCCCGATTGGTGCTTAGTCGTTGAGCTGAAATAAAAGAAATGGCCTATTCATCAATCTGGAATTATACATCAACCTGTGTTCCATATATTTTATGATTCATTGAAAATTAAAAAGAATCCTTTTTTTGGAAGCCTGAAATGTTGCTGATGGCCAAAGATCCAGAGAATCCATTTAGAGGAAAAAATGCTAGTAAGAGAGGATAAAAAGCATCACTGGCTGTGTCTTTCAGTATAAATCACATTAATTTCATAAAAGTCTTGAACACATCCCTTAAACTTTAATACCTGAATTTCAAGACCAGCAGTCAGTGGAGTTTTTAGTACCAGCCAGAGAGTACTCATAGTTGGCAGGCAGATGGTCCTCTCCCCTCTTTTACATTCTTTTAACGCACTAACACTGCCAGTTGGGCCTTTGAAAGCCTCATTAATTTTCCTTGCTGTTTGGCAATAAGACCTTGTTTGTTCCTTGTTGTCTTCCATTACTGAAACCTGTGCAGTTTTCAGATTGCTCCTACTTGTTGCTTTGATGTGGGGCTGGATTATTTGCCTTGCTCAGGAACCAAATGATGGAGATGTGGAGTGATGCAAAAACACAATGGGATGTGATGGCAAAAACACAAGTGGTTAGAGTGTGGAGAGGAGAAATCTGGTGTTGGTGCAATGAGGGAATTAGAAATGAGAGAGAAAGGATCAAGACAATTATGATATTACATGCAGCAAACTCAGAGGAGACTGTAGCTTTCTCTGGTTACATTATCTGTATTTTGCTGTTGTGGAGTAACCAGTGATGTTTCTCTATACTTTCTGGAGAAGATTCAGGTTTTTATGGAGCTTCAGAAGTATGTGATGCATCTAAAAATACTGGTTTGCAAATCTTTTTTTTTTTCTTTCTTCCCTTTTTCTTTCTCCTCAAAAGAGAAATGCTTTAAAATATATCTCTCCTTAATAAAGTGAATTTGCCAAAGTGGCAGCATGAAGATGCATGTTGAGTGGTTTCGGATGGCTCCGTATCTCATTATCCAAGTTCAGAATGCATTTTTTAGCCGTCTGTCTGCCCTGCAAACTCATTTTGAGACAGGTGTGTTAAAAATGCATTTGTCCTTGGTTACCTGGAGAGAGCAGAGGTGCTTTGTAAGTCTGAGTTAAGTTAAATGAATAAAGCCTGGTTTATTCATCAAGACAAAATCATTTTCTGAATCTGAAGAAAAAGAAAATGTCTTGTCTTTGAAAATCATTTATCTGGCCTTGATTTTCCTGAGGGCAGCAAGTAGAAGTTTAAAACAGAAACTCACAGTCTTTTTCTCTGTGATCAAGAAAAGTAAATTGCCAGCAGAACCACTGCTGATCAAGTGAGTGTCTGCTGCAGGAACTGCCTGTGCTGCCTGTGCTGCCTGTGCAGCAATATGACAGTGTTCACCTGCTCTCCAGTCAGTTGGCGTTGCTTTGTGCTCTGCCTCTAGATGCGCCTGGCAAACTGAGAAACCTGTAAAAGGTTCTGTCTTTCTCGCAAACTTCTCAAATGTGAGGAGCTCACTGATAGATCAACAGTAGTTGCATCAGTCAGCATGAGCACAGAGAAACCACTGGTGCTAGGAATTCATGGTAATAGCACTGGAAAAGTGTTGATTGTTATGTCACGGCCTAAAGAGGACCTGGCTAGCATTCTGCAGATCTGCCTGGGGTGTGATTGTCTGAGTTCTCACAAGTTAAGAAGAGTCAGATACAACCAAATCTTCAGCACAAAACTGAGGGTGATAATGATGATTCATGTGCTGCATTCCTTTGCCAAAGGGTAGGATGTTGCTGGAGTCATTATCTTTAAGGTAAGAAGTAATTCAGATATCCGAACTGTGTTACCATGGTCAGTATCCATCCATTTCATACCCCAACGCTCTTTGCTTTTGAGCCCCTGAGTCTCAGACAGATTGCAAATTGGAGCAATTTATATTCTTGCTGCCATGGTGAGTTACAGAGGAGAATAAATCTCCAGAGAAAGGTGTGTTGCGCTTGTCTGTGAGCAGGCACTAAACAACATCACCGAGTGCACCAGGGTGGCCACAGCTGGTGTGTATGTGTGTGTGTGGCAAATAACAAAAGTAATATATTGATTAGTTTTCCTGAGCTTTTACGCTAAGAGAGAGCATCTGTGAAGAAATTTCTCCATACAAAGAATTAGGATTGATGAGTTTGGAGAATATGAATCCATATTCACTTTTGGCTTGTCAACCAACTCCATTCTTCTGCATTACTCTCTTAAGACTTGTAAGAGGTAAACTCACCAACCAGTAAGACACTGGGGGGAGGAGGGGGAGGAAGGTGTCTTTGTTTAAACCTTTATGCCAATGGTATTGTTGTTATTTTTTTCACTGATTCTCTCCTACTGTAGTGGTAGAGAGTATGGTAAAAACCAAACAAGATACAAAGAATATTTAGCCCCCTCTCCAAGAGGACGAATTCCAGCTGTGCCCCATATGAGAATGTTCAAGCTATCCTGTATTTGCATCTGCATGTAATTCTCCATAGCATTTTAGTTGGTCGGGGCAGTCTCTTCTTGGTGTCAAGCAACAGGACTAGAGGAAATGGTTCCAAGCTGCACCAGGGGAGGTTCAGGCTGGATGTTTGGAAATACTTCACTGCAAGGGTTATCAAACACCAGAATGGTCTGCTCAGGGCAGTGGTGGAGTCGCCCGCAGGTGTTTAAGCGGTGTGTGGACCTGACACTTAGGGTTTAGTCTTGACCCTTGAGTGCTGGGTTGAAGGTTGGACTGGATGATCTTTGAGGTCTGTTTCAACCAGATGTATTCTGTAATTCATTAGCTTCTCTCCTAAAATACTTGTGCATCTGTATAATACATTGTTAAACAGGCACTGTTTTCCACTCCGGATGTGAGTGTACTGCTGGACAGGGTGGAATGTCTCCTGAGGATAGTTTACCACTCTTCAGCATGAGATAATTCTACCATCAACAGCACATATCTTGTCTCCTTAATAAATCTCAGACTTAATTTCTTTAAAAGATTCAAAGAAAACCTACTGTTCTTCTTATCTTTTGTGAACTGTATTGGTTGTCACTCAGATTCTTGCAATAGCACTTTGTCTCCTTATTTTCCCCTCTTCATTATATATGGTGGAACCAAATCGAACTGAACGAGCTATACGTGAAGACGAAGTGGTGATTACTCAGCCTTTCTTGTGTTAATTCACAAATGTAATTTAACAATTAAAAAAAAAAATCTTAACTTCACTCAGTAGTTTTAGAGCATCGATCACAAAATTATTTAAAGCTTTTCAAATACATCATGTGAATTCTGCATTACACACCAAGCACATACACCATACAGAATTTACAAGTGGTGAGGAAGGATCGTTGCTGCAGCTGCCTGCGGCGTACTGATGTGACTGCTTGCATTGTAGAACCGCAGCGTAATGAATCACTCTTTGGTAGCTGATCCTCTGTGTAGTGAAGGCTGCTATCAAATGTGTTGTAGCTGGAGTTGAGCAGGAGCAAGATGTTATCACTACAGCTGCTCTTCTCCAAAATTTTCCTGGAGGTTGCTTTATTTAGATTAAGGTGCTTCACTTCTCATTTGCAGAGGGCTAGGAGCACAAATGGAGTCAATTGTTATGTTCATCTGACAAGTGATAATATGCAACCACTGTTGCTTTTTTATTGTCTGGCATAAATATTGCTTAGACTGTAGTTGTTGTGTATTTTTATTTGTCCCATATTAACACTCCTGGTTTTGAGGTGTTTTCTTTCTCAGCTGCTACTCCCCTCCAATCCTTCTCTCCTCAAATCTTCTAGTCTTGACAAGTTTTAGCCAGATTGCTTTATTAATTTTTCAGTAAGATGCCCTTTGAATCTGTCACATAAAGCAAGACACAGAAAAATGACAATACAGTAAGAGTCCATTGTTTTGTGATAGTAGTACAGTGCCAAGCATAGTGAGACCCTGCTTCCTCACCATGACTGCGGAGTTTCAGGAACCCCACAGAGGTGCAAAACTGGCATGCCATCTCCAGTGTTTGATTCTGCTCTCTGCTCTTGAAAGATGATATGGTGTGAAGTCCTTACTACATCTGTCCAGACCCATTTTTAAAGCACGTCCCCACTATTCTCACTGGAAGACTGCTAAAGAAGATTGTCAGAAATACTCCCTAAGATGTATGCTAGTTCTATTCAGAGATAGCGAAACCATTTATTTTCTTGTATGCACACTTCGTTTTAACCTAAGTAGCTCTTTTATACCTGATATATTTGTAGTCAGTAATCATCTCCCCTCTCAGCTTTTGTTTTACCAGGCTGAACAGTCTAAGCTCATGAGATTCATAAAGTGTCTGATAGCTTTTCTCTGGACCTACTCAAGTATGAATTCCTCTTCTTTGAGTATGGGACAAAACTGTATTGTATAGCTCCTTTAATGCTTTCCCATCTCTGCTAGAAAAAATTGTTTTAATACAATAATGTAGTTTTGTTTGTCTGTTTCACAACTACATCCTGTTAATGGCTCAGGTGTTTGTGAATGCCATTATAAACCAGGTCTTTACCTTCCTCTTCCTAGCCAGTGATAGCCTCGGTATTCTTGTTGTGTTTTAAATGCATGATCTTGCCCTTTGCATTGTTAAACTTCTTGCTCTGCATCTCTTTGGTCATGTATGGTATTGCTGCTGTCTTCTGTATCACCAATTTATTTGAACTGTGAATCGGCATCGCCTTTCATTGGAACATGACAACAAATCAAATGCATCTGAAACAGAACTTGGGCTGCAAGATGCTTGTGTTGCTCTTGCTGCATATCTACCTCATCTGCAGCTGTAATGAAGCTACAGAACTTGCAGTAGGAAATTTCTCATCTTTCAGCTCATGGTAGCAGACCATACATTTAACTCTGAATGTCTTTAGTGAAATCCCTAACATACCTGTCATGTTGGTTTCCACAGTATTGCAAGATCTTGTGCTGTGCTGAGCTATTTCAGTGTGTGCACACTTCAAAGGTACTCAGCATTTGCTTAGATAAAGCTGCTTTGCTCAGGACATCTATTTAACAAATGTTTCAAGAGATAATTTCTAGATGTGCCCATGCAGAATTCTTTGCAGGATTGTAGCCTAAATCACTTTCAACTTAATTATGATACAGATGCAGCCTATGTTGGGCTACATGTGGGTATTTATGCTTGTGTGTGTGTGTGTGTGTGTGTGTGTGTGTAGGATTTGGTGGTTGCCTGCTGTGACCCACTGTCATTCCATTAATGAAATTGAAGCAAGCATGATTTACTTCAAAGCAGTGGGACCCTACAGACAAAATTCATGCCTATGTCAAACACCTAACAGGGGCAAGATTTTTATGCAATATTACTAAATCTGCTACTTAGGCCACAGATTGGAAATACCACTTATTGGCAATACTTGAAGCTGGTAAAATTCCACATTAAAATTGTGCTTTGAAGGATCCCACTGACCTACTCAGTGATTCAAGTGAGGTTACACTAGGGGATGAGTCTGGCCAGTTAATTTAGCCTTGATGACAGCAGTTGTGCTTCTGATCTACACAATCGGATTGTGTTCTGGCATTGGAGTGACTCTGGGGACTCTCACGTGATCTGCGCTGTGAAATTAATTTGATAATGCACCATTGTTTTCCCTGAGCTTGATCATTCATTCCCGGCTGAAGCCGAGGCCCTCAGGACTGGATTCATCACATTTAGAAACCAACCACAGCTTTCCATTTACAGAATGTCAAAATCCCTGTGTGGTCTTTCTCTTAAAAAACCCAAAGCACGGCGCTGTGTGCAAAGGGAGGCCTGACAGAGGTTTCTGCCAGTGAGGGGCACATTATTATCCCTCAAGCTTTACAATTTGCTAGGAGCACTGTATTCCATAATCACTGCCCCATGAAAAGCTGGCACTGAGTTTCTTTAGAGCTGGTGATGGGTGAATCTGCAGGTGCTCATTCATGAAGGAACTGACGCAATCCATTCCGATGAACACGAATCCCAACAGGTTCAGAGGGAAGCATCCAGTCCCTCCAGGCTGCGGTCTTTCTGTATCACTCCTGCAGATTTTAGCTGTGCCAACTAGAGGCACTGGGCCAGCACTAGCCATGGTGTAAGTCCATTAACATCAGTGGAATTGTCTGCACCTACACAGGGCTAACTTTGGCCCACTGTGCTTAAACTTCTGTCAGTATTTCCGCTAAGCCCTTTTCTTTATTCATGGGTTTATAAGCTGGCTGTAAAAATGTGCTCCATGCTGACATTTGGCATACAGCATCTCCTCATCCTGGGAGCATGTTTTTTCTTCCTCTGTAAAACAAAACAAAACAAATAGAAAACTCAAACCCCACTGAGGAATTTTAGTCTGATTTCCTGGATTAGAAAGAAGTAGGAGTTTGTTTCCGATTCTTTCCTATTCACCTGTGTTTCTGGGGTGGATTTGTGTTAAAGGTTTTCATATGCACCTGTATGTACATACAGAGAATCTACTCTCACATGTGATGTTGCTTCCTATTTCCTGTTTTAGCATTCAGGGTGAGATGGCCCTTTCAGGAAATGCAATACGTTTCTTAGGCCACTGTGTTCAGAAGTCAGTAGCATGTGCTGAACAGGTAGCTTCTTTGTGGCTCTGCATCCCTTATCTAAATCACGACTGCTACTTGCAGCAAACAGAGCTCCACTTGAATCTTCACAGATGGATTTGAGGCTTGAAAAATCTGTTGCACATAGGCTATTGTGTAGACATTTCAGTTCTAGAGTTCTTTGAGAGTAATTAATTGTGATTTTTGCATGGATGTTGTCTGTTGGTGGTCAATGGTGTAGCAGAGACAAGTCACATATGAGTCTGTCCAGTTTGAGTGAAGCAAACGGGGGGGGGGGGGGGGGGAAGGCATGAATGAGTCAGTTGTGCAATGCATATATCGGAACATATTTACAAGAGAATTTGCGAAACTGTGAGGACTTCTCTGTGATATTTCTTTGTCTAATTTTTTTTTTTTTTTTGCAAATACTGTTGTTTCATGAACAATAAAATCAGCTTCACAGCTATTTGTAGACAAAAATGCCTTTGCAGTGTTCATCAAGAGGAACTTGATGGAGGAAGCTCAGATAAAAAGGGAGTCTGCCCAATGCTGCTGCCAACACCCAGAGGTGAGATCAGCTCAGAAGTGGGTGCAGTAAGGGGAGACTGGTTTCTGCCCTCAGGTCTGTCCTGGGTCCCATATGTCTACAGCAGACCACACAAGGGTAATTAGGAAATCTAGGTGTGGGAGGGGTGTATCCATTAGCATATTTATCTATTTCACAAGGATATGGCAAATTCTGGAAGATAGTCATGCCCATGCCTTTTAAACAGCTGTACTGATTTAGGTTGTTACTGTCTCTCAGCTGTTCATTATCTGTTGCTCAGCTGACTGATCATGTAAGTATTCCTAATTTGTTTCAGTACAAAGTGAAACAGTTCATTTAATGAAGCTTTTAATTAAGCTGATAGGAAGAAGGGACAGCCAGATCTTAAAGCACCACTGTTTTCAGAAGTGAAGGTAGAAGTAATGGTTCAGTTTATATCTTTAAGATATGGCTTATGCTAAATCCATAGGATATACTGTTTCTAAAACACTTTATATACTGCTTTCTCTCTTTTGTATCAAAATAAAAAGGCTTGGAAAATAGAGACAAAGAAAATTGGAGAAAAATTTTCTTGTAAAGTGCGGGTTTCCTGGAAATGAAACCCAGGTATCACAGGAAAGCACTAGAATCAGACTTAGCAGTATTCATGTTCCTCACAACAGCAGTATTTGTATGGGCAGTGACAGAAAATCCTCAGAGTTCACAGTTCCTCCTTTTTAGACTGGAACACCTTTACAGGTTTAGCCAGTGTATTGCCTTTTTCTTAGCTCCTGAAGCATCAGTCCTGGGAAACATATGTTCATGGACCTGTAAGGAGTAAGACCTTGTCTGGTTCTTTGTAGTGAAAATAACACAGCCCATCTGTTTTTTCCAGTTGTAGAGCTGACCTGGTTGATATCTCACTGGCAAAACAACTGCAGGGAGCACTAGATAGATAGATAAATTAGTATTAATTTAATGTACACTATATAATCTAGTACATTTTTACACACTCCTTTGATAAGCATCAGGTTTTAGTTTTCAGTGCATCTGGGACTGGGGAAAAATCAGGCCCTGAGGGCATGTTGGCTCTGCTTTTGAAGGCTCTGAGCTTCAGAGGAACCTAGTGGAACCTATGGGTGCTCAGAATCTCTTAAAGCTAAGCCACAGGTTGTGCTGTATTTGCTCATACAAAATTAGTACCTCATCTGCAAATAATTTGACTTGCTTCAAAGCAGTCATGAATTGAAGTTTGCACTTTGCAGTAGGAGTGAGCCTCCCAGGGATGCCTCAGTTCTGTTTGAAAGGGTCAATCCAGGGGTGTCTCAGACACCGATGGAACCTGTTGAGCTGCAGTAGCTGAAGATCTGCTGGCCAAGCTGCTCCACATACTTTGCTACATAAAGGCCTATTGCTGTGTTACACTATTGTTTACAAAACAGATTGTAAGCCCCAATGTTGCCATTATCTTTTCCATATATTTTTTTTGGTTTGGACCAAAACCCCAAAGCCAGTTTTGCTTTTATCATTAATCAATTTCCCTTTCTAGCTCTGTGTTTTTTCCTTTATTGTCTTCCTTATGCATTCCTGGAAAGATTTAAAAATATTTGTACAGAAATAAAAGCAAGTAGAACTTTTTCTAGGAGTTTTCTGATAAAGAAAAGCTTAATATTGTTATAAATGTTGGATGAATGACAAGCTTAACTTTGAAAGCACTTTGTGATGCTCACTGTGTCATAGAACATGTATTTGTTTAAAACAATGCAGCATTTGTCATGGCCTCGGGTTTTTACTGCTCTACTCTCAGTATGTCCTTTAGTGAGTCTCTGATCATTCTGGTGCCTTAGCACAAGTGGGGCTTGATACATTAGAGTATTATGGATTTGTTTCTCTGCTGCCTATTCAATATTCACCCTAGTTCAACCTGAAATCATGGCTAAGATGCAGGAAATACAGGTGGTATTCTGTACCCAGGGTAATTCAGAAGGACATCATGGACTAATCTGGCTGTAAAATATAATCATTCTTCTAAACCTTTGCAAGTACTTTAAAGTACTGCAAGGTGCAAAATATTCTAAACAGAGTGAAGAGCCATCATTAGAGAGGAAATTAAAATAGCCAGGCTTGCTTAGCCCAGCAAAGCTAAGGTGGAAAAGGTGTATGAGTATCCATAAATATATTATGGGTGTTAATATCAGGAAAGGAAAAGATGTCTTTAAGTTAAAGGACTAGGCTGGCACAGGATTAGATGTATGTATACTGGTTGTCAGTAAATTCAGACTAGAAACTAATGCTCTGGCTGCTAGAGAAGTGAAGGGCAGACTTCTGTCACAACTTTTGGAAGGGAGAATGTATTTAATTTGGATCATGGTTGTTTATGAAAGGGATCAGTGATGTGGTTGTGTGCAAGACCAAGAAACTGGATGACCTGGCAACATTCAATAAAAGAGCACAAACATCCAAACTTTTGTTATATGCATTTAAGTGTCCAGTTCAAATCGACATCAGCAAACCCCAGCAATATCATGGCTCAAATAGTTTGCCCCCTTGCGCTTATTTCCAGGACTTTGTAGGGTCTGAGGTCTGATTAAGATGTGCAAGATCTTATATTATGAGGTCTTATAAGGTAAAACTTGACATTCTCATGAT
This sequence comes from Ramphastos sulfuratus, assembly GCA_013399055.1. Lineage (NCBI taxonomy): Eukaryota > Metazoa > Chordata > Aves > Piciformes > Ramphastidae > Ramphastos > Ramphastos sulfuratus. The sequence goes on along the minus strand of WBNM01036833.1, from coordinate 509,469 downwards.
GACCAGCAGACTGCATGGTAGGAAAAAGAAGTATATTCACCTGCATGTCACTACTTTATTTATACATGACTGGGTAGAATAAATCTCTCGAGTTACCTTCTATATGCAGTATTCTGTGTCTTACAAATCTCTTGAGTGAAGTTTAATGAAAAAGCAAGTCACAGAACAGGAGGGGAAAATTGCCATGTTCCAGCTATGAAGACAAAAAGATTGATCTAGTCAATAGCCATTCAAGTCAGAGGAAACCTTTACATTGATTTCAATGGAAACTGGATCAGAGCCTTAGTGAGTAAATTACTGTCTGGCTGCAGCACCATGTCTGTCTAGTATCGTGATATAACAGTTACACTGTAAAGACATTTTACTCTCTCTGTGCTGTAAGGCATTAGAGATAAAAGGAAAAGTGATCCCAGCTGGAGCATTCTCCACACCACAAAGGTCATTAATTTTTATCTGGAGCTGTGAAATATAATTCAGAATTCTATAGAAAATGCATGTTGACGTTTGTGATCTCTTCTTTAGGAACAGTCATTTTCCTTCTCAAAAAAGAGCAGATAATATTTTTTCCCTCCTGATCTGTAAGGAGCGCTTTGTATCCGTGGTTTCAATCAAGTGCTGAATTCTCTTCCTTGATGATTTAAACTAAAGACAAATCCAAGCTGAAATGTTGTGTCCTAAACCCAAGATTCTGGGACAGCTTTCTAGATTTACAGTTACTCTACCAGGGGAGAGTCTGTCTCAGCTGCTGTGCTATTCTGGTTAGTCTAGCTAAAAAGTTGAATTCAGAGCAAGATCCACACAGTGATATATATTGTTATAGTTGACCTAAAATATCAGTACTGTCTTGAATTAACTGCAGTACACATACAAGTCCTGTTTCTGAAGGTAGACTATGAAGTCCATTTTTAGACTCCATTGTCAAGATAATGACCTGAGGCTTCAAGACTGAGGGACAGAGCCAGTACTAAACCTGGATTGTCTATGCTGCAGTGTTTGATTGTAGATAACCATTACTTCAGTCACTGAATCTTAAATTTTCAGCTTGCTGTAACCTTGAAGAGATCCTATGTGTTCAGAGCTACATGTGTGGAGAAGATGGCATTTTTTTCTGAAAAACTGCCTTTCTCCTTATTGACCCTGAATGTTTTTAGGATATGGTGTATATTGAGGGTTGGCAGTAGAAAATTTCTTTTCACCTTTGTTGTCAGACAACAGACCAAAGCCAAGCAAAGAAAAATGACATGGAAAACCACATGGCAAGTGAAACCATATTGCAGTTCTGAGCATTTTAGGTATGCTGGCTCATTTTCCAGTTACACAGACAAGACTCTCCCTGTTCCTTATGCTATATAAATTGAACTACCGGGTCTTCAGGGATAGGACCTTCTTATTAAAACACTGTTTAGTATGTTAGCATTTTGTTTCAGAGCTGCCTACAGAGAATAATTGAATTTGACTATTGTGTTTGTCTGTGCAAATAGACACCTCCTGCATTCTCTTTGGTAGCCCTGCAAAGCCTCCACTTAGTATGCAGACGCTGCAATAGTAGCTTAGCCTACCCTCCCCTGCACGGAATATGGATGGATCCCGGATGTGTGTGCACGCACTTGCATCAAGCCATGCTGGCAGGTTTTTATTTTGCACCATCGCCGTGGGCTTTCTGGGCCATGGAGGGGGAAAGCTGATATTCTGCCTGCTTCATAGCAAGTGCCTAGATGTGTTAACCATTCCTAAGTTGGAGATGTAAAGATTTTAGGTGCTGAGTGAGAAAATGCTTGTACCAGTAAGGAATGTGAGCTGTACTGGTGATATCTATGCTGGTTGGGCTTGTACAGATGTCTCTCCCTGAGAAAGCCAGCTGCCATCCATTTGCTGTGGAGTGCTGTGACCGTGGTCCCATTCAGTGAGCTGCTACTGAAGGTGCAGCTTATCAGTGGGTCCTTCAACTCACTAAGGAGCCATGGGCTGGAGCACAGGGTCAGCACAATTTTACGCCCCAGCATGAGTGTGTGCTTTCCAAAGGCCTCCAGAGATTTTTCCTGTTGTGCAGTCCATCATGTCAGACCTATCCCCTGTGTTAACTGCAGGAGCAGAGGAAACTAGATGCCCGCAAGTGCCAAAGTTAGAAGCACGTTCTCTCTTACTGCTCAGAAATGTAGAGGGTGTTCCCACAGTACTGTTGCTTCCCATCTTCCACCCTCCTGAGACATTTCAGAAAACACAACGCTGTCTTTACCATTTTCACTATGTTCTCTCCAGCTTGTTGATGTCAAATCTGTGTTCCCATATTCTCTTTGTGTTCTAACTGTGTTGAGGTTACTGTCTTCTTAGGTCAGCTGCTCATTAGGTGGTGCAGATGATCCCTACTGTTTTAGTGCAGATAAACTGGCTTAGGGTAAATACTACTTCAGTCCAAGTTAAATGACCTTCCTGTTTCTGCTCTCCATTTGCTGTTGATGTATGGCCTTGCTGGTCCCATTGCACTGGAAGACCATGTTGAGTTCTTTGTTTGCTCTGACCCTCTAATTCCATTCCTGGAAAGCAGTGGCTCTGCAAGCAGTTCTTCAGCTTTCAGGGACTGTATTCTTCTCTCTAGATGATCCTCTCCTCTAAATTTAACTCTTTTAATATTTTGAGTGGAACCAACATGTGAAGAAGTCTGAAGCACATTACATACTTGCCTAAGCTGTGAACTCCAATTGAATTACATCCCTTCTTAAAGACAGCTCCTAATTATTTGTATTCCTGAGCTAGATTTCTTTTTTTGGCTTTGTTGCTCAAGAGATGAGAACATGATCAAATTCAAACAGCTAGTATCTGCAGACCTAAGTGTTACTATTCCAGGTAAGGGCCTAGCTTCATGTTCCAGGGTCCTCTTTGGCATATCTTAACTCTGCAGATGCTCTCTCTTGTTGCTTTTTGTCAGATGTCACTTGTCAGCCCGATCAGCTCTGGGCCATTGGGGTCAGGCAACTCAGACACTGGGAGGAGAGCAGAGCTCAAATGCTGCAATGGTCAAAAGTCAGTCTTTTGGATGTGTTGAAACAAAACCATCAGGGAAAAAGAGAAATCAGTGTGCAGATTTGAAAGGTGTCTGCCTCCTTTCTCCATATTGATGAGTTTAGCTCTAAACTCTGTGGCTCAAATATGTCTCTGGGATTTTCATCAGTGTCACAACAGTGTTGGTACGTTAGGGCTTCTTCAGGAGTTGGGTAGTTTTCCTTTCCCTAAACTGGCATTGAACACACACGGCAGAGATAACTGACGGCAGCTTTGCTATTAATGCAACCAGAACTGGAACAGATAGGACATATTTGCCAATCAGTTCCTGACTTCCCCATGCATGTCTTTATGCCATTTCAGCAGTGTGGTGGAAGCAGATAGTATCCTGAAGATTTTTTCCTTTTTTCTCTCTAGTATAAAACAGACAGGATATTATAGACATCAAATCATAAATGGATGCTACCATATTTTATGCACAAGCTCTCTCTCTCTCTCTCCTCAGATAGGAGATATTTAAAACAAACCCAGCACATTCAGAAGCCCTAATGCAGCAGTTAAAAGGGAGTTGACCATAGGAGCTTCCTGAAAGACAAGTGTAGTCTAGTGTAATTGGCACTGGCCTGGAACTGGGGAGCTGAGATACTATTTCTGACTCTGCTATCAGTTTTTCCTGTGTGGTTTCCCTGTTTGTAAATACAGACACTTATCTCTTTCAGAAGAGATTTAGAACCAGTTGAGGAAAGTCATGGGAGCGCTGTAGGAGTCAATAACCCTCCTGGAGCTGGGAAAAATATGTGACTATAAATTACTATACTAATATCCGAGCAGGCTCCTGTTTCTGCCTCACTTGAGAGGCCTCTGTTAGGAGTGGGGCTTCAGCATATGGGATGCTTTTCAAACACGCAATATAAGTCAGCCTCAGCCCTGAACAGATGGCAGAGTGCTCTGTACGGCTAGACCTCATGCCCTGTTGCAGTGAATGGGACACTGCTGCTATAAACAGCTTGTGGGTTGGATGCCTAATTAAAGAGAAGAGGCAATAAGTGAACATCGTGGTAGCAGGGAAATGGGGAGGTAACTGGAATAAGGGGGAATGGCTGAGCAGCCTGGATTGCTCACAACTGGGTTTCAATTTCTGGTTTCACTTAGAAAAAAAATCAACTCTCTAGGTCTGCGCTTCTGCTTCCATTTAAAACTAAAATGATTTTTTAAACCTCTGTTTATATTCAGAAACCTGTTTCTGACTGTGTCCTTTTCATTTTTAAAAAAAATTACTAGTTTAACCCAGTAAGATTTACCATGGATTTTCTTAAGGGGAAGAAATGGATTCTGCAATTTTAAGCCAATAATGATCTGTCTGTGTACAACATGAAAGAAAGAAATCGAAGGAATTTTTTGACAAGGAACAGACATTTCCATAAACTAATCTTTTCTAAACCAGCTGCGGAGAGGTTTAGCTTTCTGGTTTTTCCCGTGAAAGCATACACAACTCAGTGCTGTTCAGCAGTTTCAGACCACTTGATGGGATGTAATTAGCAGTCTGTAATGAGCTGGTGAGCCTACTGATGATCTTGCCAGGGAAATGTTTAGGAGTCTGCAAAATGTACTTTGTACATCAGACAGAATCATTCAATCCATTAAGACATTTCTCCTCAGTTCACAGGGTGCATTTGATACATATCAACAGATGTGGTGTGTGTATATGGGGTATGGTGTGGCTGCTTAGAAGGCTGTGATGATACTGAAATTGGTGGTTAACAATTTGGTTTCTGTGAGCTGCAAGCACTGTTTGCATTGATGTCCTAGAAAGAAGAAGCTGGCAGTGTAGGATGGGGAGGAGAAAACCTGGTATATAACTATGTGTGCATGTGGGGAGGGTGTAAAGCCCCAGATAAGTGATATAAACCCCCACTGTGAGTACACAGGGAAGGTCTGACTTCCTGCCCAGCATTAGAGAGAGATGCTCTGTGGGAGAGCAGATGCCTTCTTCAGAGCTAGTCACTGCAGTTTGGAAAGGATCTCAGGGAAATCCTTGTTAGGCTTGGAGAGCAGTACAGAGCACATGGTTTCTGAAATACTTTCTGACTGTGCATGTTCAGCACTAGCAATAATTTAGGCCCCAATCCAATACCCACAGAAGCTAATGGGTGTCTTTCTGTTAACTTCTTTTTAATAGAGCAGGCCCATAAAGAGAAGACAAGCATATTTTTAAGAGCCTGCTAATCTGTGGAGCATGTGTTACTTAAGTAAAATCCCCTAGCACTCTGTGAATGGAACACTTCCAAAAAAAAAAAAAGAGTAAGAAAAGAGTAAATATCCATTTGTGGAAGCTAGGGAACCGTAATGGCTGAGAAAGGAAAGGTCAGCTGTATTTCAGGCTAAAGGCTGAAGATCTTTATGGTTTTGAATGTGCCTTTTCCATTTGTGGGAGTTTTGGATATGCCTCAGTATTAATTGTATAGAGGAGAAATTACTCATAACAAGAAATCCACCCAAAAAAACCCCAAACCTCTTCACTTTGCCTCAGAATAAATTTTAAGAGTGTGAGGAGCGGGGGGAGCCAGCTTCCTTAGAGATAGAAGGAAAACAGTTTTTACCTGCTGTTTCGCAATAAGCACAGCTTTTGTTGCAAAAAATACATTCTCTATGTAAAATAGAAAAAGAAAGTTATTAGTACATTGCATGTTTGTATAACTGTTTCATATTGGTTGTATAACTGTTTCATATTGGTTGTGTAACTGTTTCATATTTATTTTCAAAGTTGGAATGGTCTTTGAGCATCTAGCCTAATTTTCTGTTAACCTACAGAATATGGAATTTCACCTGCTAATTCCAACATTAAATTCAATAATATACAACCGTCTTAGAACATACCTACAGTAGGAAGATATTCAAACTTGGAGCATATGAGAAATGGAAAATTTATGACATCCTAGGCTGAAAAGCTAGGTAAAGAATAAAAAGTCTTCTTTTTTTCCAGTTTGTTTGTCTATTTTCACCTTCTAGCACTTTGATCTGCCAGATTAGAGACCAACCTAGGCTCAGATACCAGATACTGTGTAGGTGCCTACAGACTGTGATCAAATCTCCTCTTAACGTGCTCTTTGATAAGCTAACAAGATTGAATTCTTTAAATCTCCTGCAGAAAAAGTGTGTTTTCCAGACCATGAATCATTCCTGGCCATTTGTTTGATACTGTTGCACCAGTGTGAAATTGGAGGTGTCCAGTAGAGAATGGAGCTCTGTTGCTTTATTTATTTTGTAGAGACTCTTGTTCTTTGAAAAATGTTGGGCTTTAAATGCCTTTGAAAATGTGACCAGCTCTGTGTTTCTGCCAAAGAAAAACAGACAGCAGTCTAGAAGCATCTCTCCTTCTTGTGTAAACTCACAATTGTAAGTATTTGCTTTTGGGTAAATGTTTCTTTAGCACTTTAGAGAAGCAGCGATGGCGAAGTAATGCTGACTGAGCCCCAAATGGTACGTGAAAAGCTTCTGAAAGAACCAGGAAATATAATGGTTCAGACCAATGAAATAGCAATGCCAATAGCATCTTTCTATCAGCTAGGTAACTAAATCATCGTCTCCATGATCATGTTGCTACCGAAATCAGTAGGGAGTCCTCCATAGACACCCATGGAAGCAAGAGAGTACCTAAACACTGTTATCCCCTCAAGGCTGTATCTGTTCATTCCAGTCATTTCCATTCTGTGGCCACTGCATTTCTTAGGAATCTGAGCATTACAGTAACACAGTGCTATAAGTAGGTAGTGACTTTCAGCTGAGATCTGACTGCAGGCATTTCTGGCCCAAAGAGAAGGAGTGGCCTCACATATTTGTTCAGTGTGCCAGTAAAGAAGGAAAGTTGTTTGTTCGCTGCAGTGACACAGGGTCAAAACTGACAGCCATAAAAGCTGTCAAAGTTTGGGAGAAGTTCCTATGTCATTTACCAGAGCCATTGCACTAAATCCCCACTTCCTCTAGCATGTGCCTTTGACACCAGGCCACTGCAGATGCTTAGAGCAAAACTGTGCAGCATGCAATAAGTACATAAGTTGACAGAGAATTCATCCCTAGAAAGCTCTTCACGAATCCAGGGCTGATAACATCTTTAATGTTCCTAATGTAGCCCTTTTAAAGTTCTATTGAGCTCATCTTCACCAGAAAATAAATCTGAATTTCCTAGCTTGTGCTGGTGTTAGATTTAGCAAATTTAGCAATACAGGTCTGTCTGACCCACCTGTTGAGATATCGGTTAAAATTTTAACTTCTTTGGGTCTAGACTTGGTGCCATTTGGTGCCTGGTTTGGAGATGTGTGCATTCTGAATGGGGAGAGGGATTAACATCTTATGGTTTAGCCAAAGAAACATAGTATGTGTGCTTCCAAATATGTTACACGGAGAGTGGTTTCTGAAGGGAAACTTGGATCCCTTATCTGACTCAAACAAAACCAAAATATAGTATACAAAACTGTGCTTGTGATTTCCTGGTTGTAAAAATGAATAGTTCAGCTGATGCCAGGGAAGTTATACCTGGTTGATAACCAAGTAAATGACAGCAAAAGCTAGTAGTGCATCTCTTTTTGTGGATCTTTTCCTCAGAGGCTGGGACTACAAGAGGTCAGTGAGAGCTGAAGATATTCTGTGTTACATGAGCATGAGGAGTTTGGTCAGGGATGCAAGTTAAGATACAATTACCTGCACGTAATGCTTTGAGTTTAGATTCTCCCTCTGTAGACAGGAACCTGCGATGCATAACATGTGCATGAACACTGTCAAAATTCAGCTATTACAATGAATACAACTGTAGTGCAAGTTACATTGATTCTGAGTGAAGAATATCTATTTATGGCTGGCAGAGGCAGTTTGCCTGCAGGATGCTCAGAGGCTGGCACATTAAGCACTGTTCAGCCTCAACACATGAACTTCAGCCTCTTTTGCTCTGCTTAGGTCTGCTTGTATTTCAGATAAACCACGAGGAGTTTGATGTTTATAGTAGAATGTGATCTGAAAATCAATGTTTCCTTCTCTGCTTTTGCCAATGTGCTCCATTGCTCTTTGTGGTCTTATGTTATTAAAATTACATCAAGTGTGTAGCTGTATTGTATGATTTGGTAGTTGGAATGCAGATAACACTTGGATTATTGGGTCAGATGTGTATATTATCCATTCAGAGAGGGTGGATATCTGATGTGAATTTCTGGAAGTGTCTGAGTCGATTCTGTAAGCTGAGAAGAGCTTCCCCATCATTGGCTGCTGTGTGCAGACAGTCCTTTGGCTGCTGCTTACCTTTACTTTATCGTATGCTCCAGTGGAGCGTAATGAGCTTGTATATTGGAAATTGCTCATTGTATGTGTGGTGAGAGGGAAGAACCAGCACCTGCTGATCCCCTGGCAAAGGAAGAGGGGAATGGGTGTTTCTTGATCCTTTGTACATGCTATGTGGAGCTAGCACCTGGCTTTGGGGTCAGTTACTTCTTTACTGCTGGTACGGATTAGGGTCAAGGGCCAAGGAGAGGCATGTGCAGGCAGAGGAGAATAGCCCCAGTGAGCAACACAATCAGGAGCACTGAGAAGCTGGGTGTGTTCTAGTGACTTCCTACTGCATCTGGCTGCCTTACTGTTACCTCTTTGCCATCTCTGAGTTGTACTGACTTATTGTCTCTGGATGCTGCCTGTCTTGCTGGATGTGTGTATTGGGGTGGGTAGGATAGAATGTACATCTCTGCCTCTGTTTCAGGTAGGGGTTTGCAGCTGTGGACAGCAGCAGGTGGTACAATACCATAAGCAGATTACGTGGTGCAGAGCAGCAGTTCTCTTAACCACCCAGGAGAGCCCCAGAGCAGCATGTTTAGCTGTCCAGAGCCAGGTGATGACACTAGCCTGATGTCTTTCTGGGTTAATTAGTCTTCCTTGGAAGCAGATTGCTTTAGCTTGGCAGAGTGGTTATATTGCTCCCAAGTGCCAAGCGAAAAGTGGTTATGTTGCGCTCAGGGCTCAGCCTAGCTTGTTGAGAGCTGTCTTGGGTACCTGCCCACCAGTGTACTCCAGACACCTACTCCTGGGGGTGGAGACAGGTTTAAACAGACTTGTCCTTGCATGGTGAAGAGAAAGGAGTCATCCAAACCAACTGCACAGTACATGGCTGGGCTTGTACAAAGAAGTCAAAGCCAGGATTGAACAACATGGTCTCACTTGGAAGCTGAGTAATGGGGAAGCATGTCTGTGTGTGTGGTGGCCCAGAACCTAGTAACCAGAATAAAAAACCTCCCCAGCTCCTTCCCTCTCTGTAGTCCTTAGTTCATATGCAGAACCCTGCAGGTTTGGTTCAGAGATACTGCGAGTGAATCCCTGCAAACTCACATTCAGTTACCTTCCTCACTCTGAGAACCAGCTCTCTGCCTAGCCTTTTCTCACAGAAAAATGCACGGTTAGGATTGTCCTGCACCTCAACTTCTTCATTTAGGTGCTCACAAAATGAAGATGAGAGGTATAATGCCTTCCTGCTTTCCAAGTGGACAGATGTGGTCATCCAGCAGCTACTGTACTTCCTTTTCAGGAGCTGATATAAAACATTAAACACAAGTTCACCCGTCGTCTGGAGAATATTTTACAAAGCAATATGCATGTTATACAATAAAACTAATTACACCTGGCCAGCTGTATATCAAAAGGATGTGCACAAGGAGGAAGGGATGGAGTGAGCTGGAGAGAGATTTCTTATTGAATTGTTATCTAGGAGATGATTCTTGGGTCACAAGTCTGTTGCTCCCAAGGCCATAGCTGAGAGTTTTTTTTGTTGCTATCGTAAATAGCTTCTGCATTCTCAGTCTGACTTGTCAAGTCTTCTCCCTAGGATCAGGTATGGTCTTTATTATGTGCTTACCTGGTTCTTCTCTGTCCAAGTCCAGTTTGCAGAGCAGGTCTTTTTGTCCCTGACAGTTCATCAGGAAGGACCTAGCTTCCCAAGAGTCTTGTACATAAAGAGCTGCGAAAATCAGCTGGGGTCAATCTGTGCTTCACTATCTTGTCCACCTGGGACTTTGTGGTACTTCATGCTTTCTACAAGTACTGCTTTCCTTTCTAGGAAATTCCACCCTTGGGCTTGTGTACAAATTGTTTCTGATTCTTTCCTCTATGGTAGCTTAGCTGAGTTCTCCTCAAAATCAGTTTGGTAAAAGCACCAAGCTCATGGTGTCTCGTGGTGTTAGTATTTATCTCTGGGCAGCTGTAGAGCTGGCTGCCTATGGGCAGTGTCAGGGAAGAAGCTTGGGTTGCCATATCCCTGTCTGCAGGTGCCAGTGATACTCGAAAAAGGAGGCACACACTGTGGAGAGTCCAGATGTTGCAGAGTGGATAGCTGGCATTATCAACCCAGGGTCTGTTACTGTGCCATACACCTCAGAGGATATTTCTGCAAGCAGTGGTGCCTAAATTCATTTTGATCTACTTTGGTTCTGGATTAAGCTTTTGCAGAGTCCATTTTTTTTTTCCCCTTTGAATTCATATTCCCCAAGCAAAGAGAACACCTGGGATGGAAGATACTGTAGATGTCAGAGGTTTAGGCTGTAAAAGTGTAGGATATCTTATTCTTCTCAGCATGGAATTCATCAGCAGTATGCATCCAGGTATTTAATTTTAAACCCCTAACACATAACAGGGATTTACAGCTCTATTTTCAGTGCAAATATTTTATAAATATTAAAATTTAACACAGCTCTATGTTCTTTGTTACAGGATAGTTAAACCTATAACTGCAGTTTCTTTCTCCATCAAATCCTGTAGAATCCTATTAGCTGTTGAGCTATAAAATCCAATCGACCCTTTTCCTGTAAGATCAGCTGAGAAGATGTGATATAAATTCAAAATATTAGCACAGACTTTAGCCGAGGGCAAACAGTGTTCTCTGCAAGGATATCGGGGCCCTCACCATACTTACACTAATATTTGTGACATACCCTTTACCCTCAGCTTGAGGCTTTGCTTTCCTAATCAACAAACCTGTCTGCTTGGGACTTATTTGATGAAGCAATTGATGCATCCAGCTGTGAAAGTAAGCACAGCATTCAAGGGTCATTTGAAGTCCAGCTGCCCAAGTCCTCTCTTTAAGACCACTTGGTGGGGGGGGGGGGGGGTAGGAGGAAATGTAAGAAAACTCTCTGAAGAGGAACTTCACATGGAGTGAGCGATTTGGATGAGAATGCTACACAGCCACATGAAGCTGTGGGAAGAGATGACCACACAAGGTTAACTGCATCTGCCAAGTGTTTCCAGATTTTAAAAAAGAAGAAACACATATGTTGTTCTTCTCTGCCAAGCCCATTAGTAAGCTTCTTAAACTAGCCTGTAGCTCTGTGGATTCTTCCAGGCCATAAGCGTGCTACAGGCATGAGTAGTGTGGCCCACAAGATGCTTTGCATTTCCTGCAGGAGATGGGAGGGCTCATGCTGTAACCACCACACTGACCATGGGGTCAGCAATGACTCTGGCAAAGCTGGAACTCCTAAATGTGGCTGGGGCTGGATCCAAATTAGTAGACACTCAGAGAGCTTCATGGATGAAGCCCCCTTGACCTCGAGCTCCAGAAGGATTTGCTCACAATGCACTGAATGCACAGGACCGGTGTGGATACTGAGCACATAAGCTCAGTCTAATGAGAGCTGGGGAGTTGGCTCAGATCAGGCACAGCTTTTCAGTTTCATCTCAGAGCTGGCCATGCAGGATCTGTGCTGACTAAGAGTAGTAAGGGATGTCTTTACTATTTTCACTATGGATTTTTTGTGTTCTGTTCCCTGGGATACTCCAGCTTATTGTTACTTTGGATAGGAGAGCATGGATGGTATACATGATCTTTTTATTCCACTTAGCTAGAACATAGGAGTTCAACACAAACCTTATAATTGGCATCCATTATACCAATAAATCCAGCAATTAGGTGATCCTGCTCTGGCAGGGGACTTGGACTAGATGATCTTTCTAGGTCCCTTCCAACCCCTAACATTCTTTAATTCTGTGATTCTGTGAATTAACCTGCTATCCTTGTCTGAGGTAAAAAAAACAAGGAAGAAAGTTGCAAATTAAAGTTGTTAACCTGCAAAAGTGGGCCTTATTCTCTCAGAAATAGAAAAGTTTAAAAGGTAGTTCACTGGGATCAAAAGAAAAACTAAACATCCAGGGGACTTGCAGCAAGTAAATTGAAAACACATTGGTTGCTAAAAATATTCTCTTTTTGTTACATTATGATGTAGACTAAATATGTAAAAACACAACTGAATTGCTAAGCTTCTTGATAATTGAGTTCAGTAGCATCAACATTCATATCAGTACTTCATGTTGTAGACAAGTTTTGGAAATCCTCTGATTGTATGCACTTGGCAGGAAGCAACGTGAGGATCAGAGCTGGTTCTCGTATGAGATTGTTACTTCCTTGGCAGGGTGTGAGTCAGCTACAGGTAATGTCTACAAAGACATGACTGCAGGGGTGAGTTGTATCTTTCTGGGTTACCAGTAGGACAGAAAGCCTTGCCTATCAGTAGTGTGCAGTCGTAGCCTCGGGTATACTGTGCTCTTGCCAGATCTAGCATAGAAAATTATGTCTGAACAGGCCTGATACTAAAGAAAGACTCTTAGTTGTGAGATGATGACTTGGATGAGAGAGTCATTCCTACTGCTTCAGTCAGGCACAGTGTCACTAGTCCTCCAGGAAAGATATTAAATGAAGTTTCTGACATTTGAAATCATTAATTATCACTTGGCACTTTTCAGAAGTGAAGAGAAGCCAGTTCCATTTTGCATGGTTATTTCTTGGCAGATTTAATAGAATAAGAAGTCAAGTATGATTTTCTTCTCTGTACCATTAAACAGCACCTGTGTGTGTTAAGCAGTGGCCCTGGTGACCCCTATCCCAGATCCTCCTAAAATTCATCCCTCTTCTCAATTGTGAGGCCTGAATAAATTCAGTGCAGAATTGTGGCCATAAGTGTGTAAGACAGTGTTATATCCTCCCAAAAAGAAAGGTACTGTAGAAATTCAAGATCAGTATTTTAAAACACCCTCCAGGTCTGGACTCCTGCAGTAAACTCTATCTGAAAATAAGCAGAAGTGCCAGATACTGCCTGTTTTGCCCTGCCGCTGGCCCCTTTACTTCAGAGCAGATTAGGAACAAATGTGGAACTCACCAGATCTCTTAAGCACTTCAATGACTGTAAAAGCAAACATGATGATAAAAAGTCAACAGCCTTTTCACCAAGATTTAACTCTCTCGATCTTGTTGGTAACAATGGAGATGTATTATACAAAATAGAGATGTAGTATATAATAATTTCTTCATCCTGGTATTAAAACTCTTTTGGATGTCTTTTCATAGTTAGTAAAAGAGTAACAGGGTAATTGAAGGGAACTGTTCATGTATTGTTGGAGGAGATGAACAAACTTTTATTCTCATTGCTATTTTCTCCTCTGAGAGACAACGCACTCCTTCTCCACTGATGTTGTAACTTTTGTCATGCTCTGCTTCTGAGAGTGTTTGTTAATTGGCACCTCTTAGATGAACCTGTCTGTCAAAATCACAAGTGCCACCTGGATGTGTAATGTAACAAAACACTCTTGATATTTGAAAGGAATTTAGATTTAATGTCATATTCTATAAATAAAATCTCCTTGTTGATAAGAGATTGATGTGATATGCCTTTAATCATAAAAATGAAAAGTATTCTGTGAATTTGCTTTCTGATGTTGAAGCTTGCAGATCCCAATCAAGATGGAACTTAGGCCCATGAATAAGTGCCATTGATGACCCCTAGCTATGTGCTTAACTGTGTACTTCTTAAATGCTGCATAGGGTCAGGTACCACTTTTCTTAAAATTAATCGTATTTTCTTCTCAGATGTTCTTGGTACTTTTATTTCTGTGGCTTTGGGAAAATCGCTAAGAATGTGGAGAGACTTTTCAGTTTCCATAATATTGCTTTGGCCACAGTCCTGCTGCCAGATCCAGAAAAGTGCAGAGTATTATCATAGGAGCAGAGGTTTCCTGTATGCTGTGGAAATTTATAATCCCCTTTCTTCACTTGTAGAAAGCTAAACTTACATCCAAGAACAAATCTCTATTAGAATGTCTCCTTATGTGCTGTGTTCCACATTAGTGGCTTTGCAGGTTGCAGGGTATACTCAGGCCTCTTCTTTAGTCATAATGACTGTAAGCAGCTGAACACAGAGGACCTCAGCTAAAGCCTGCTGTGATCAATGAAAAGGTCCTAACTGATTGCTTTTGATCACCTTGTTTTCAGTTAAGATCAAATGCCTCCTGAAGAAGGAGCTGGTTTAGGAGAAAACATCCAGCACTTCATGCTGAATGTAGGCGCGGGTTTAGAGTCCTTTTCCTGATGCATTTTGGAAAGAGAATTATTCTACATTCTTACAGCCATGTACACAATGCAGGAAGGCTGATGAAGTATGTGGCTAAGCATAAAAATGAAGGATAAAGTGCTTTCCTTGCTCTGGCGAGAGTGAACACACAGACAGAGAAACACACAGAGACAGAATGAGCCCTTTCATGCAGGCAGTCATGATTTAGTGATGCACCAACTGCATACCAACTGCAGCTGTGTGACAGCAGCAAGGCTCTGCCCCTCAGGAGGCCAGGTGGGCTGACACTCAAACACCTTGAATCCTGTTTTCTTCTTTGCACTGGTATTGTTCCACTGACTGCATGAATTTAGTGCTGACCCATATCAATATGCAAGTTAAGATTTAAGCCCTTTCTCCTCTTGTCTTCCCTCTGTTTCCAAACCGATATAAAAGGCAGTGAGGTGATATCAGCATTTTGCATAGGGAGTGCTGGGCTGTCAGCTTAACGTGCTTTGCTCAGGTGTGAATGACTTCGGTGGCCAAGATACAGGCCTATTTCCTTTAGTACCGATGATCACTTACGTCGCTAGAGCCCCCGCTGGGTCCCATTCTGCTGGTTATTGCAGCGGCTCTGAGGAAGAGGCAATCCCATTGCCAGATCAAGGGCCTGACTCTGATTTCATGTTCCCCATGACAGAGTAAGTGGGTTGAAGTCAGTGGAGCTGTGCTGGGGTGAAAGGAGAACAGAGCATTGAGCGTGATGGATCTGCCTGCTTAAGGAGTTTTTACAGCTCCCAAGGCTGTGATGTTTGAATGCCTCACAAACTTTAAGACCACTCCTGTGAGAAAGGGAAGCAGTGTCATCCCTGCCTAACAGCTGGGGAGCAGAGATACAGTAAGATGAAATACCTTGGCCAAGGTCGCTCTGGAAGTTTGTGACAAAGCAGGCTCTGCCAAATAAAACCTTGCCAGATATCAAGCTGGTATGTGGATGGCTGGGCCAGCTTTCCTCATAGCATGGGGTGAATGGGCTGTCCTTGCCTTCTGTCACCTCTGCCTTCATCTTCCTCTCTTTCCTGCCTGGTGACAGGAGCTGCCTACTTGTAGGCCTCTGAAAAGGATTAGGGAAAGCCCAGCCTCTGGTTTCCTCTCCGTGGAAGAGGCTGGCTGTGATCACACAAGGTGCAGGTAGGGAGTGGATGCCCATTTCCCAGGAGCGTGGGAATCCTGGGTCAGCACATCACTGGCCTGTCCATTACCTGGGGGCTGAACTCTAGCACCTTCCCCTCTCACAGTTGTATTATTTAGGGTGACTAATCATAATAATAAATTGATTAAGGTTAACTGGATAAAGTCATCGAAGTCATATTTACTGCTAAACTAACTGCCCAGGGAGGTGAATTAATGATCTTTACAGAAACCTTTTATGGTTATCTGGCCACAAGGTGTGATCTGGTTTGATCTTTTATGCAACATAAATCAGTTTAATGGTTAAATCTGTGCAGCTAGCTGTTGAATTTAAATGAGGGCTTTTTAAATGAAGTATGATGCTTTTCCACACACAGAGGGACATTGAGCAGGTGTATATTGCAATTAAATGGGAAAACTTACAATTAGATAATGTTAAGTTTGTGACACTGGCTGACAGAAGCCTG
This sequence comes from Ramphastos sulfuratus, assembly GCA_013399055.1. Lineage (NCBI taxonomy): Eukaryota > Metazoa > Chordata > Aves > Piciformes > Ramphastidae > Ramphastos > Ramphastos sulfuratus. The sequence continues at coordinate 493,466 of WBNM01036833.1, read as the reverse complement.
GAGATTCATGGTGAGAGTCCATGATCAATCATTAATTCATGCCATTGCTTGGGGAGTAAAATTGCAAATTGTTTCAGTTGAGGTTAAAGCAATGTGGGAGAGTGATGCAGGTCATGCAGTGAATGGCTGATAAGAGCCATTCATTTCAATAGCTTTGGGTTCAAATACTCTGTTGAGTCACAGATGGAGATTATTTGGTCTTAGGAGGCAGCTCTCAGCCTTTTCTAGCATTTATACTTCTTTTGGCAATACCTATGAAAGTCCATCTGAGACCAGAGACCTGTTATAACAGGCCACAAATATGTCCTGGAAGATGGATGGCTTCAGACAGTTGCAGATTTTCCTGGACAGGAGAAAGCTAAAGAGTTGTTAGCAACTCTTCTGGACTTCCTGCACTTTTAACACCATGCTTCTAAATTGCCTGCTGTAGTGACAGCCTCTCCTCCTTTATTTAGACAGCAGTGGTATCTTTCCCAACAGCTTACTGTTCAGATGGTGAAAGCACTTTGGGAGAGGCAGGCTGACAGACCTGTGCTAATACATCTCAGGTCAACAAACCAGAACTGAAAATGAAACCAGCACTTCTATACAGCCTTTTTGTCCCAGTCACAAGACCATACTGCCTCTTGGGTCTCCTGTCTTCACACGAGGATAGAAAAAGGGACCAACTATCAGACAGGACAGCTTAGCTATGGGCATAGAGAGGAGTGAATGGTTTCTTTTTGATTGACTTCTGAGTGCTTCTAGAGGTTTTACTGGAAGTATTAAAGAATAGGCAAAGAGCTTTTGGGGCAGGTGGTGAGTAGAAGTGAGTGAAAGGATTTTTGAGCGCTCAGGAAAGGATTGGTTCAGACAGCATGAGACACTTTTTCTCACCCAAGTCAAAGTGGCTGATAAGGCATAGTCCTCCTAGTCTCCTTGTCTCCTTGTTGAGCAGAAGACAGTTGCCCGTTTTTCCTCTAGGGCATAGTGCTATTGAGTAAACAGAACTCAAATGCTCAGTGGTTCTGCCAAGCCTTCCTGCATATTTGAACTCCCTGTGCGACCTAGTGCAGGCAGCACAGCTACATACTCCCAAGTGCTGGGACTTGGAGGACCTGGGTTATCCAGTTACAGCATTAACTTTTTGCCTGGATGACTGTGTGTTTTCTACATCTCCCATTAAAGGAAACAGATCTACTAATACAGACCTCTGGGTAAATATTGTTTGTATGGGGATAAGAATGTATAAGAGTTAAGTATGCTTAAAGTGGATTTGTGTTAAGTTTACTGCTTGGAGTAATACAGTCTGTTGAAGATCCAGCTGTGTGCAGGATCAGAGCATGTTGTGGGCTCTTCTTGGGTTATAGCTTTTCAGAACTGTCAGCTAGTTTGTTTTGTTCCTCCCTGGTGGATCACCTGTGCTGAAGTTTTCTCTCAGCAAAGGTAATAAATAACGTTTTAACACTTAAGATAACAATTTGCATCTCCAAAGCTCTTTGCAAACATAAACTAATTGAACCAAGAAATCACATTTTTGTCTTTTTGCTTTTTAACTTACTGTGTGACAATACCCACCTGAATGTTGTAATAAATGCTGTTCATAGAGCAAGTAAAGAAAAATTTCATGGATTTCTTTCTCTCTTCTTTTTCTAGTCAAAGCTGTGATTGATGAAGTTTTAATTCATTTTTTTCTTTATTAACTGGCTCAAATCATAAAAGAACAAGAAAATAAATTAGCTACATTCCCTCCAGCCTGCTTCTGCTGTGAATTTGCAGTATTGGAAACTGGGTCTGTTTGAATCCTAGTGCTTTTACCTTTTGCTTATTACCTTTTTGTGCAGAACAAAATAGAAAGAACATCACCTAAACATATGATTTTTAGAGCCTTAAAAACTGAGCAGGGGGTTCAAGATTGTGCTTGAAACTACTTCAGACAATATCTTGTTGGATCACATTAAAATGCAAGTTGGTGCACTAAGTCTCCCACCACTTTGGTGAGGTAAGTAAATATTATGATCCTATTTAGCATATGCCTCAAGCCATGCAAAAAGCCAAACAGAGACTTGGTGTACTTGGATGTAAATCATTAAAACTGCAGCTCCTTAAATGAAGACTGAACTCAGTCCAAAGAGAGAATGTTAGGACTGGAATTAGACTTGGTTCTCAACCCACCTTCTGTGCAACAAAATGTGATTTAATAATGTAGTGACATATAAAAAAACTGAACTGATGGCTGTAATGGCATTTCAGATTTTACTGCCATGATTGTTTCTCTGTTTTTAAATCAAAGTTCATTGTTTCTGCTGTGCTTGGGCTCATATAAAGGGTAACAACCAGTCTTAGATCTGCTTTACACTTGCAGGGTGTGCTGCATGGAGCCCTGATAGTGTATGAAGCTGGTATCTCAGAAGAAAGTTTGAAAACTTGCTTGGTTTCAGGTTTAGTCTCTCCGATGAGCAGGATAGGATTTCTGCCAAAGTGCATAAGGAGACTTGGACCCATGCAGAAATTTTTTAAAGTGGTTTTATTTGGAAACAGCCTGTTTTCTGTGGAAAGACAGTTTGAGGCTGGGTGGAGAATGCAAGATGCCAATTTCTTTGTTTCTTTAGTCAAGTGTTGCTCCTTACCACTTCACAGAGAAAGTGACGTTCATTTTTATTATCAGGACTTTCAGAATTCTGAAAATGAACATTATGATCACTCTATGCCAAGCCTGCATTGGTCTTTCAGTAACCTTTGTCTGTGTTTCAGGATGGAAATAAAAACAGAAATCACAGAAGCTGTGTTTCATTTCCAGACTATTAGAGTAGGCTTGTTCATGTGATTCTGATGTGGGGTTTACATTTGAGAAACATAGAGATGTGGCAGCTTAATTCCATCAGCAGATAGGGTGGTCTTCATCTGAAATATTTGGTAAGACAAATATTGCTCAGGGATGCATAGGTCAGTCTCTGCTCTGATTTTATTATTTTCTTGAACTGCTATTTCAAGTCTGATTTTAAGAATAAGGTTGGTCCATTCTGCTGGAGGAGAGATGTAGTCACAAGTCATCATTGGATCCCAATTTAGGAAGGTCAAATGCATCTTCTCCTTTTTGTCCTACTATTCAAGGAGGAATCTGAGAAGACTGCATGAGGACTCTCTCTCAAAATGCTTACAGTCTCAGCAGTTACTTGCTTTGATTGTGATTTCAGAGTTGTCCAATTACAAATAAAAAATAGTGTTTGGAACTGACAGTGGTACCCTGTACCCTGTGGTACCCTGTACCCCAGTACCCTGTGGTACCATCACTGACTGATTTCAGAGTTGTCCAATTACAAATTAAAAATAGTGTTTGGAACTGACTGTGCTACCCAAAGAAAGAGCCAGTAGCTGAGCATTCAGCATTGCTCCCAATTAAAGCTGCTATAAAACATGAGGCAGATCACAGTATCACAGTATCACAGTATAGCAAGGTTGGAAGAGACCTCAAAGATCATCAAGTCCAACCCACTACCACAGACCTCAAGACTAGACCATGGCACCAAGTGCCACGTCCAAACGTGCCTTGAACACCTCCAGGGACGGTGACTCCACCACCTCCCTGGGCAGCCCATTCCAGTGGGGAATGACTCTCTCAGTGAAGAACTTTCTCCTCACCTCGAGCCTAAACCTCCCCTGGCACAGCTTGAGACTGTGTCCTCTTGTTCTGGTGCTGGTTGCCTGAGAGAAGAAAGCAACCTCCTGCTGGCCACAACCACCCTTAAGGTAGTTGTAGACAGCAATAAGGTCTCCTCTGAGCCTCCTCTTCTCCAGGCTAAACAATCCCAGCTCCCTCAGCCTCTCCTCATAGGGCTTGTGCTCGAGGCCTCTCACCAGCCTCGTTGCCCTTCTCTGGACACGCTCAAGCACCTCAATGTCCTTCTTAAATTGAGGGGCCCAGAACTGGACACAGTACTCAAGGTGTGGCCTAACCAGTGCAGAGTACAGGGGGAGAATGACCTCCCTGCTCCTGCTGGCCACACTATTCCTGATGCAGGCCAGGATGCCATTGGCCTTCTTGGCCACCTGGGCACACTGCTGGCTCATGTTTAGGCGGGTGTCAATCAGCACCCCCAGATCCCTTTCTGTTTGGCTGCTCTCCAGCCACTCCGACCCCAGCCTGTAGCTCTGCATGGGGTTGTTGTGGCCAAAGTGCAGCCCCCAGCACTTGGATTTGTTGAAAGCCATCCCCTTGGACTCTGCCCATCTGTCCAGGCGCTCGAGGTCCTGCTGCAGAGCCCTTCTGCCCTCCAACCCACCAACATCTGCCCCCAGCTTGGTGTCATCTGCAAACTTGCTGATGACTGTCTCAATGTCCTCATCCAGATCATCAATGAAGATGTTAAAGAGGATGGGGCCCAGATGTTTTGTGGTGATGCAGGCACTGGTGAAAAGGAAAACAAGTGAAGGTGAATCAGCTCTGCTAGCCCAAGTGTCCACCTCTCCACCAGATACACTGTGGAGAAGTGGTCCAAACAGTTCAGGAGGTGGAAGCAGGTAACACTTGAGATTAAGCAGTTGACACTGCTGTTCCAAGTCTTCAGTTCCACACGGCTGTGCTGTAATTCTCATTTTCTGCTTGTGCTCCAAGGAAGGAAACAAAGCAATGTTGCCATTTCCCCTGCTTTGCCCTTGAAGACACTCCTTTCCATGAAGAGATGAAAGACCTGTAGTAAAGGTACTAGTATGGGACTTGGAGGATTCTGGTTTAATTCTTGCCTCTTCCACAGACTGCTTGTGTAACCCTGAGTAAATCTGTTAATCTCCATATCCTTTCAATACTGCACTTGCAGGATAATTCTCCCCAGCCTTTTTCTTTCTTGTCTAGTGTATGTGCTGCTTGGGGTGACTGCAGTCTCCTTTTCTTTTGTGTAATCCACTGGACAGTAGAATTCCATAAGCTGAAGGAAAAACAGAACAATAACCCAGGCCACCCTGAGCTGATTCAGGCCAGGAGCAAATGAAATCAGAGGTTGCAAGGCTGGTGTTTGCTAGATTTAGGAGAGGGTACCTGCAGGAGTGTGGCACTTGCATCTCTTGGAAGAGCTCTCACAGCTGTGCTAAATATTTCAGTGTTGATGTGTGCTGGAGATGAGGACTCTGCACAGTGACGTTGCAGTGCCACGTCAGCCACAAGGGATAACAAGGTGCTTTGCTGATAGGAGAAACTATGTGTGTGCTGTGCAAATTCCTGTGGGTCCAGATACCAGAGTTATTTCAAAGCTGTAAAATTCCAGTTGCAGTTTTTGTTTCATTTCCCATGTCTGGGACTTGCTTTACTTACCTGAGGTTTACAGTACCTCTAGTAAGGTTTGGAAGAATCTAGAGGCTAAGATGGCATTTGTAACTCTTCAGTACAGTCAATATTTGAGTTCAATCTCATGCTGGATACCACTCCAAGACGCTACGGGTTCTTAAGGCAAGAAGTTAACTCTGAGCTGGAACTTAAAACAGTTTGTCACAAATCCCTGTGTGATGCTGCGGCTTCAATTTTAATGGTCCACTGTGATGCTGTGGTTGAATTTTAAACGATCTGGTGATGTTAGGTTGCCTTTACATCGTGTTGTACCTGTTATGACATCATGGGTCTGTCAGTAACTTGTAGCTGAACACTTTTGAAACAGAAGACAGCTCTGCAGGGTGGCTGCTCCCCAGCAAGATAAAGCTGAATGCAGAGGGTAGGAGAAAACAAATGACAGCACAGAGATGGGCAGTGGCCAGGTTCAATGATACAATTTTTAGGAAATTGCGAGCAAAGAAGATTTCTGTTTTCCCTGACACTCCAATGGTTCTTGTGCCTCCAAGACATTTGAGCGGAGAGGTGCTGTGAGAACTGCTATTCAGTTCTGCATAAATGGAAACCTTGTATTTCTGTGTGGCAGCCGCAGCTCTTCTTCTGCGGGGGGATTGCTACATCTTGGTAATAAACCTGAAGTGTCCCGAGCACACGCTGCGAGCCATTGGAACCAGTCCTGCTGAAAAGTGCTTGAGTGCATTGTGACGAACCTCAGAAGAGTTTGTGTATTTGATTCAAATCTGTCATTGCTTATGCCACAGCCTTGATCGGCAGCATCCCTGCAGTGACTGGACCCCAAGCTGCAGGGTTTACAACGGAAGTTGCTAAATTAAATAAAAGTTATATAAGGAATAATTTACTCCCAGTCACACACAATAATGTCACTGCAATTTCACCAATGTGCACTGCTGACATCAGAAAGTGCATCCCCAGGTGTCACGGAGGGGCTTGCAGCCACAGCTCATGCTCCTTCCTCGCCTACTCTCTCCTCGCAGGCAGCCAGCAGCTGCAGCGCGGGAAGTACGGGAGGCACAGCACGAAGCCCCTCCAGCATGAAGCCCTGCACCTCCTAGAGCCATCCCCCACACGAGCTGTGGTTTAGTAGGGGGATTTGCCCCCTATCCCTCCACGCTCCTGGCTGGCTGGGTGCAAGGCAGCTCCAGCCCGCAGGCTGTAACCGGAGCCTTGGCATAGCGCAGAGCGAAGCACCTCCTCGAGGCTTATTAACTAACTGCTCTTTGATGCTCTCTGCAAAAACACTTCTGTGGCTCCTGGTTTGCAGCCAGCGAGGCCAGGGCGCGGGTAGACGTGGTAAGGAACGCACACACCTAACCTGCAGGCAGGGTGGGCAGCATGCCAGAGCCATGGCCTCGGGGCCCGCAGAGCAGCTCTGCCGCGGAGCTTGCCGGATCCTGACATCTGGCGCTGCAGGTCCCGCGAAGGGCTGGAGCTGAGAGCTGGGGGCGAGGCCTCCCCAGGTGGGGAGCGGGGCAGAGGCTGCTGCGCCTGGAGCCCTTTACACCGGCCCCTAGTGGCGCTCCCTTCCTCTGGCCCCTTGGACTGTTCGAGTGGTTGTGACCCCCCCCCACCCCCCCGCTCCGGGCCCTCTCCGGTGGGACTGTAGGCTATAGCGTTTCAAGTGAAAGAAGGATGACAAGACAAGCGAGGGAAAGGCACCTAATACGATTTCAGAGAGCCCTCTGGCAGCCTGTCCGTGGGAGGCTGCCACGTATAATAAGGAAACGATTTGTCTAGGAATGATTCAGCGTGTAAAACTCTCCCTTCCTGACCTCTTCTTAAGTCTCCAGCACGGGCTTGCAGGAGCTTTCCAGCGGAGGAGAGCTGATAAGGCGCAATAGTTTTCATATGCTTGGAGGAGAGGTCGAAGTGTCCATGCTGAGGCAGCGTTCTCACTGCCTCATGGGGCCGTGTCGAGCTGCATTTCACCTTTACCCTGTGGAGGGAGGTGGATTTTGCCCTGCTTGGAAACACATTAACTATCAGGGAGCTTTTCTTCTCTTCCCAGCCAGCCCTTGGGCTTGTTCTTCCCACAACCTCTCCCCCTGCCCCAGGGACTATGACCAGCAAAACCCCACTGGCAAGCTGCAGAGATCCTTTCCTGAGATTTTCACAGGCTGCCTCCATGCTCTGAGCTGGCCCACTGGTATTTCCCCGAGCTCTCCACCCCTTTTGTGGGAGACCATAGGGAGCGCATGAGGCTGGTGCAGCTGCCCTGTGGGAGCCAGGTGATGCTGGCTGATTTGCAGCAGGGGAAATTTGTGTGAATTTTCTGGAGCTTGCTTTGGGCATGATGGTCGAATCACTTTTGCTTCTTAGGTGCTCTGGGAGTTTCTCCTGTCCAGCACTGTAAGCTTCTACCTGACTTGCACAAATGATTACAAAACTGCAGTTTCTTGGGAATTGCACAGATTTTATAGGTTGTCAGGCTCTCCCAGCAAGTGTGGGAGGGGAGGAGGAGAGACAGCAACAGAGTAGGCTCAGCAGCACTGAGTTTGCAAATGCTGAGTTTTGAAACAGTTGTCACCCGTGTGTGCTTCTCTGTCCCCTGATACACAGCCTGACATTTTTGCAAGTTTGTTTTCATTGCAAAGCTCTATTACCTCTTGGGGTGGGATATTCTTTTGCTGCTTGCTTTTGCATTAGTTACACCAGTGCAAAAAGGGTGAGAGGTGTGGGCAGATTATACTGGGCAGCAATTTGTGGGCAGCCTGAGGGGGCTGCAGGTCCCTGCCTGCTGCCACTGTCATGTGGGGCAAGAGCAGCTGTGCTTCTATGCAGTTCCCTTCCAGAGCAGTGCAGCTGTCTCTAGATCTAGCATTGCTCCTTCCCTTTTCATTAGCTGAATGTAGAGATAGCCAAGATTCCTGACCCTACAAGTTCTGGGCAGTCTGAATGCTCGTGTGGCTGAAGGCCATGAAACACACAGAGCATCCCTTGAGGAGCTGTAGGGGAGAACTGAGCCTAATTTAGAGATGGGAAGAAGAGACAAGCTCTGCGAATGAGTGACTGTTCTGCTGTCAGAGGAGGCTGGACTGGGCATGCAATGGGGTTTCAGGGTGAGAAGTTAATGACCTTCATTGGCTCATTTCCCCTACAGCAATGACTTATGCTTATACCTGCTGCACTACCGGTAATGTAACCAGCTCAGCAAGGGGGCTGCGTTTGAACTAGTCGTGTGTGTGCAGATAAAAAGTTGTTGGTGGGCACCACAGACTTTGTGAATTCAGAGCACAAGGCCAGGGTGAATGGGGAACCCAGTGTTAGTCCACAGCGAGGCTAATGCTCAGCAGAGAAGACATCAGAAGTTCAAACCAGTCTACGAATTCACCTTACGGACACATTGCTTTCTAAGCCCTTGAAATAACACCTTTCCTGGTTATTAGCTGAAATCTATTAGCAGACAGCTCATTTTCTGTTCTGTTCCTGGTGGGGACATTTTGTTTCCAATCTGGCAGGCACAACCAAAGTATTACAGGAAGGGAGAGAAGTTGAGATCCACGGAGGAAATTTTTTTTTTTTTTTTTTAACTGGTTTGAAAATAGCCTCTAAGCAGGATACATCAGCCAGGAGCTGAATTGTCTTCAGTTGCCTGTTCATATGTATCACCTAGTAACAAGTCCATGCTGCAATTCTCTCTTCTGATTTTGATGAGAAGTTTGGGAAAATCAGCCTGGACTGGGATTTCTACCCAGGCTGTGTATCTGCTGAGTCTGACACTGGCCAAAACCTGCTGCTGTGTGTGGTGTGTATGCGTGCAATAAGCTGTCCATTGTGAATGCCTTGTCTTAGCTCCTAATATCCAAGGATTGGCTCTGAAATGTGTAGTATGTTTTGCCTCTCAGCAGCCACAGTTTGCTATCACAATGCTGGATAGACTTGTTACCAATGTGAATGCCTGGTCCCAGTTTTGCATGTTGTACTTTCTCCCAATAGCTACCAGCATGAGTGCATCACTGCCTGGCAAAACCAATGGTGGAGGACAAACAGGGAGTGTGGAGGAAAATCTGTGTCTGTCAGTCATCATCTTCCTCACTCTACTGTTCCCTTTTGCTGTATAGAACAAATCACATAACCTTTCGGCTTCTCAGCTCCTTCCTGTATAATGAGGACAAATATTAATTTGTCTCTTAGTGACAGAGAGAGGTTACAGATTGCTTTGGTAATCACAGGTATTCTGTCACTGCCATATATTGTTATCCTGACATCCAAATGATCAGTGTTTCCTGACATCTGCCTGCTTGGAGTTTGGTCTATGGGGTGCTGCATGGCCAGCATCCTTCTGTGTCCATGTGGTGAACATGAGACAATTCGGAAACTAGGGATTTGTGTCACTGGTGCTGGACATGACACCTGGATCTGAACTGTTACTTTTTACCCTGGTATATTGATCACACATGGAGCCATCATGTCAAGGACAGCATGTAGCTCCATGGGGAGAAGAGGCTTGGCATCTTCATCACCTCCTGCAAGATGCCTACACATCCCTCTTTCTCTCCTCGTCACCCAGCCCAAGAACCGATAAGTTCCCTGAATTTTCAGCTCTCCGCTCATGGCTTGTAATGGGATGTTCAACAGACCTGTCTGCTCAGGCTCTGTGATCCTGTGCCTTGGTGTGGTGAGGGGCTGCCTCAGCAGTAATTAACAAGGTAAACTTCATTAGCACTTCTGCCATGACTTTTCTGAGCACTCTGTAAATGCCACATCAGCCCACTCTTCATTACCTTTTCCCCACTTCTCTGCTGAGTTAATTCTTTTAGACCTCCCAGAGGAGCCTACTGCTTGCTCACTGATATACAGGCATTTCTTATCCCCTGGCTTTCTCTGGTTTTTGTACCTCGAATATCATTTCCCCTCTTGCCCTTGCCTTCCCTAGACACTTAACACTTTATGTTTCTTTTATAGTCCCTGTCTCTCTACATTTTGTCTTTTCAGCTTTGGGGTTTTTTTGCTGTTGTTTTCCCAGTCTCACTTTTTTATACAGGAAAATGAAGTTTGGAGACTTTCTAAAGCTAAGCAGAGCACAAACTCCTAGCAGCAGCATTCTAGGTGCTTAGGTGCTGTCTTAAATTCTTCTTAAATAAAGTTTTTGGGTTCCACCTGTAGAGCATGGTCACAGTGCTGCAGAAGCCATTGGTTGCACTTCTCTCGAGAAGCCCAGGACTCCTCCACACAAACAGCTGTGCAACCACTGGGGAAATACTTCATTTTTCTATTCTTCCGAGCCTTACAGAAGCTAATCTTCACAAAAGCCCCATGGGCTGGGATCTTGCAGAGACAGAAAAGCTGACACACAGTTAACCAGGGTCACAAAAAGAAGTTAAAAGCAGATCTGGGACTGAGATTTTTGCACTAATGCCTCCAGGTATGATCTTGGAATGTCTTTCACAGGCCTTCTGATGCCAGAGTGTGTGCACACCACTTGTCCTCCACCACCTACAATGGATATTGCCACCAGCCTTGGAGAGCTAACAAACTGTAATGCAGAAAGAGCAGTATGACTGCTGCATGGCTTTGGGAGAAGCATGGATTGATTATTATACATGGTACATATGATACATGACTGGTAGGATAAAATTTGTGAAATATTCATTTAGTTGACAAAACAATTAAATTACCTGCACTCAAGAGTCTTGCTTGAAGAGCTTTCTTTTTGCAAACAGCCAAATATCACAAAAGTTAATTGCTGTAATGTAGCCAGCAAGCCATTTGCCCTTGCACCTCAGTGTTGAAATGAAGCATAGTGCCTTTGCACAGGGTGGAAAATTCGTAGGCATGATTATTAGGACTCACTTGCCAGTGTGTGTGCAAACCAGTGTTGATGGATCATGCTGTGCTTTGCTTCTTTGGTAACACCTCTGCAGCACAGCATCAAATCAGGACTAGATCTGCCTTTGGCTGCAGGCAGTATGTCGTGTTCCCTCCCAAACACCATCTTGCCACTCTTCTCTGCCGCTTTGGGTATGTTGGAAGTGTGTCGAGCCCTGCAGTGCTGTGGCTGAACAAGCATTCCTTCTTGTTCCAGAAGAGACCTGGGGCTAGCCTGTTTAAGCTCACCTTGGATATTTCTGATCATTGCTTCAGTGTGGTGTTGCTCTGACCTGTCTGTGCAGCCGTGGTCCCAAGATACTGGCTTGTAGGCAAGAAGCTAGGATACTGCTGCTTGCCATAGATTATCTTATGAGTCTTGCTGCAGAGGGGTGTCTGGGAGAGATGCTGCTTTGGTTTTGGAGCCATCCAGAGCATGGATTCTCTGATCACATGACATGTGGATTATTACTTTTTATTCACAAATGAAACAAAGCACCAAAACTGAGATGTGAACACCCAGCAAGTCTGGATTAACAGCTTTCACAACTTGAACCAGTATCTGCAGAACATAAGGGATTAGTTATTTTAGCAGTAGCGTGATTAGGTGCTATGAACACTAATGTTCCAAAAAGCTCAGTTTTAGCTTACATGAGAATTATATCCAATGTTTTCATGCCTGTTAACTTTACAGACAGCAGGTTTCCTACAGGAGCCAGAGATCCAGGCAACTACAAGAAAAGTTACTGCAAATGCACGTAGTGTCTGACAAGAGCTGTGGTCTGGAGTAGGAAGTTAGACAAGGTGAGACTATAAAAAGCCAGTAATTGTACACAGGAGATGGCCATGATTGCTTTGAATATGGAGCCATTGTCAGGACTGCAGAGGAAAAAGCACAGCTTATTTGAGTGCTCTTATCTCAAACTTGTGGCTAAGTGAAGTCAGGCAACGACTAAGGGGTGCTCTTGTTTGTGCATTTTCACCTCTGGGATTTGTAGAAACTTGGGATTTTGTGCTGCCTTTGGCATAGCTTTTCTACCCTTTGCCAAGTTTCATTAATCAGCAGTCAGGGGTTACATGAAGGGTATGGTGTCTACCCAATGGGAATTCAAGGACCAAAAGGAGAGGTTTCAATAATGTTTGTTTAAAGGCACTTCAAGTTTTTTATTTATTTTTGGCTCCTGAAACATAATTGCCATCCTTTAACTATTATCAACAGCCTTAGAGCTTCACACACTGGGATCCATGAGAGAGTGTCAGACTGGCTTGCTGCTACATGAAAAATGTCAAATCTTGCACCATCTCAGCTCTGGATTTTTGTCTGTTTTTTAGCACTTTGGAATTTGATGCCGTCATCTTATCAAAGGGAAAAATGTCTCAAATTAGAGCTTGCTTTAAACAGATGCTTTATGATCTCAAATATATACAATTTGTAGACATAGAGAAAAATTTAAATGTTGAAGACAGCTACGTTCACCAAATTGCTATAATCTAGCTAAACAGATGAGTATTTACCTCAGCTACACATCGTCCCTTGAGCAGACCTTTTCCTTTCAAGATATTTCCCTTGATTTGCTCTTATCCCTGAGACTCTGGTCTGTTTTCCATGCTGAAAAGCTTTACTATCCCTTTGTCTTTGTGAATCTTAGGCATTGTTGTTCCTGGTTCTGTGGTGATGTTGCTCTTCATACATCGCTCTGTGTGTACAAACCTCCTTAATTATGGCACATGAAATGAAGCAGTCTGTAGAGCATGGGCTATACAGAGATATTTTTAGTGTTTGTTGTCCTTGTCTTGGCCCTCACTTTATTTCTCTGGGAAACAGTTGCTGAGTAGCATCATTTAGCTTGTCCCACATAACTCCAGGCTCTTGGAAAGCTGGAGTTTCCTGCCAGGCTTGAGACTTCTCAGATGGCTGTTTTCCCACCGGGAATGTGCCCGTTACAGCATACAAGATCTCATGTCTTATTAATTTTGATGAGTGTTTGGGGTGGAAAGGCAGTATCAGGACTAGATCTTGTGTTGTGTTTGGGTGGGGGGAACACTAAAGGTCATGAGTTTAAACTGTGGCTAGGTTGTGTGTATCTCTTTTGCAGAGCAGTTGGAGACAAGCTGCACCACTGTGGTTCAAGATTCCCGATGCACAGTCATTCTTGTGAAAAAGGGCAAAAAACATTACTTCCACTGGCAAATAAAGATACTGTGGAGGGGTGGAGGATAGAAAGCCAAACTGATAGCTCCATGGACAAGCAGTCACTTTAGTCCTACAGTGGCTGACTGCTGGCTGGACAGCCAGCATGGTGGATAAGCAGCATTCAGCTTGGCAAACAATGAACCACTAGTGAGGAAACACGGGGAGAGAGGGAAGGTCCTGGCTGAGGGTGTGGGAGTTTGTGATGTGGAGGTTTCAGGAGATTTGGAAGAGGGATGTTGGAAGGCCAGGGCAGGATTACAGGGGACATAAGAGAACTGGGGTTACAGGGGTATCTGGACAGGGAAGGACATTCAACCTGGATCCCTTGAAAACATTAGCATTACTGCTTCAAAGAGCTAGCCTGAACTGGATTCCAAAACGAGGACTGATGAACCTGGGGCTGGAGACACGGTCCCAGCTGGCTGCACTGCACTCTGTTGGGACCCCTGTTTCACAGCACAACAGGCAGAGGCAGATAAGCCTGTGCTGCCTCCAGCTCCTGTGCAAACCCCATGAGCTGAGCTCTTTGTCTGTAAGCTATTGTGTTTAAGTGCAGACAGAGGTTCTACTCTGCCCATTGCTTCAAGCAATGGTAACCTCTGGTAAAGAATTGAGGCAGCCATCCAGGGATGGTGATGCCTTAAAACTGCTGAACCTGCTGAAGTGAGGTTGTAGTGAGGTGGGTGTTGGTCTCTTCTTCCTAATACCAAGTGATGGAATGAGAGAAAATGACCTCAAATTGCACCACAGGAGGTTTAGATTGGCTATTAGGGAAAAATTTATTGACCAAACGGGTAATCAGGCACTGTAACTGACTGCCCAGGGAGGTGGGAGATTCACTATCTCTGGAGGTACTCAAAAAACTTCAGGACATGGTTTAATGGTCATGGTGGTGATAGATTGATTGTTGGACTCAATGATCTTAGAGGTCTTTTCCAAACAAAACAACAATTCTATAATTCTATGATTCGAATTCCATGATTAGCTGGCACTGATCTGGTTTTTGAACCTGTAGTATTCATCTTTGCAATCTCTTTCTTGTTACTCTGAGCGCTGAAAGCCTTTTTTTTTTTTCCCGCCTTTCCTATTACATTACATAAAACCAAAATTGTATCGTACTTCAGAGACAGAGAGAAGTGCTTTTATTAGCTGAGAAAACACACATGGAATTTATGTTTTTAATACAACAACACAAAAGGTGGGCAGCAGGACTGGGAGCAGAAATGCTTCTTCCATGTCTTGACAGAGAAAAAAGAGTGGCTGAAGATCCTGACCATGGAATTCTTCCTTTGCTGGGCAAAGCATTACACTAAGAACTAGAGTAATTTATTTTCTGCAGCCATTTCACTTGCTCAGAAAGAGAAGACTTTTATGCATTTTAGTTTAAAATTAATCGTTCACTTTGCAAACTGCTAAGAATACGAGGAGTGAATCTAAGAATTAGTTTTCTGAAGAAAGCACTGCTGGTCTCAAACTGAACCAAGATTTAGATTAATCACAGTCTTCTGTGCAATAGAAGGCATTTGAGAATCCATCAAGTTCATGGGAAAGTGATCTTGGAAGAGCAACAAATAAATACTGTGACCTTTTGACTCTGCTAGCCCTGGAGCTGTGGTAAGTTTGCAGTCAGGCACTTGGTTCCAGACAGGAATTTTCATTGCTGCAGTGAAGTAAATCACCATGAGGAGGAGGCCTCACTGGCCCTGTCTGCATGGAGATATTCTCAGAGCTCTAATTCCCTGCGGGTGCCCCTTCCATCAGTGACAGCATAAGTGGGAGCCAAGTGATAGATCTGCTCAGGAAGTTTGAAATACCAGCATCTTCAACCCTGTTAGTTAACATGGCTGCAGAACTGCCGGTGTTATCATTGTTGTGGTCTGCAGTGGTGCTGCTGGTTGAATCCCGACATTATGGAACGGATTTGTCCCTGAGGCAGATGTAGTTAGGGGATGGAGGGTGCTGCAGTGCTTTACAATAGCAACATCTCAATGTGGCACATGTAGGACACTTGAAGTTCCTCATTCCTTTCCGCATGTCTTCGTCAGTTCAAAGAAGCTGAATTAATTATGGGAAGCAAAATAATTTTTTGTAAAAATCATAATTATTAAAAATTTTAAATTATCATTAAAATTGTAATTATTAAATTTAATGATCTTTAGAAACTAATGCTTTTTAAACCTTATGTTAGAGGAGTTTCTCTTCAACTAAATTGTCTGATTTGGTTTTTTTTTAAGCTTTGCTTTTTTTGTATCCTGCCTAGGCTACTAGGGTAGAGTATCTCTGCTGCCTAGAGCTGTGTCTACCCTGGTTTGGACTCTTACACCCAATGTTTTAATTACACTTAAGCTGCAGACATTGAACCAAGTGTCATTGCCAGACTGGTTTTCAGACCATGTAAGATGAGGCCTGGAGAGGTTTGATTTATCTTGTAGAGCCTGAAAACTGAAAAAAAGTGACTCAAAGTTCTTTCTGTTTTGACTCTTGTATTTTATGGTGATGGAGGGTAATCTTTTATTTTTCAGTTTCAGTCTTCCCTGACTGTCTTTAGTTCCAGATTAATATTGGAAGAAGTTAAGCTTTGTTTCTTGCAGATTTGTGTCTTGTGGTTGGTTGTGAATCCTGATAAGTGTAGTTAGGTTTCATATACAAGGCTATTTCCTATGTGGTTTAGCTTAATAAGGCATGAGTTCACATTTCAGCCTTTCCTGTAGCTGCTAGATCTACATCCTCTCCAGAGCTTGTGTTTGTGAAGTTTGTAAGTGTTTCTTCTGGAAACTTCCACTTTTCTCTGGTCTGGATTAAAACTGGTCCACGAGTTCCCAAGACATTAGGAAGATGAGACAATCAAGCTGCATGTTAGGTCTCATTCCCTTAGGAATAAGAACAACCCTGGTTTTTGTGGCAACTGTAGAAACTGGTGTTTTAAAGAAATGACTGGGCAATGTGAGACTTAGGGTAAAACCGAGAGTTGAAAATGATGGTTTCTCCTGATCAATCACCTTGTGCAAGAGAATAAAAGGCCTGATTACCATTGAGACTGCTTCAGTGACAATATAACCAGGCTGGATGTTGTTTTGTTCTGCTTGATTGCTACCGTCTCCATATGAGCTCAGTGTGGCATGTCCAGAGTGTCATGAGGCAAGTAAGAGGAGTTTGTGCAGTCTCTGTGCAGTCATTATCAGGTTGTCCATGGAGAATATGGCTAATACAGCTCTTCCAAGCACTGCAGTGCTTCCTAGGGGGGAGAAGGGGGCTTTTGGGGGGTGTGTGTGTCTTCTTCCTCCTTGCAGATGCTCACCAATGCAACTATAGGAGCAGGAATCTATAGGGGATGCCCTGCCTTTGTCTTTTCAAACTGTGTGGGCTCTCTCCCTACCCTCAGTAAAAGATGAGTCATGTCAAACATGCTGAGATCCATTAAAATAAGTCCTTTTCTTCTGATAACAGTAAAATCAGTGCTGCTAGAAGGAGAGCCCTGCTGTCATTGTGCCTAAAACGGCTGTTGCAGAGCAGTGCACAGGACTTGGCTGTGGAGCAGTAGAAACCTCTGGAAGAAAATCACAGACATTGCTCTTGGCTGTAGAAACCTCCTCTCCTTCTTCAACATAACATGGTCAATGTAAACCTGTGAAATGCCCAAGAAACAACAGCTATCAACTCACTTCTCTGAAATACTTTCTTACCCTCTTTTAATTCTCTTCCATCTGCTCTTTTCTTGTGTTTCTGTTCCTTTGGTGACAATAAAGACCTCTCATTAATTCTGTGGATTCCTTCCCCCTCAGGCATCCAGTGAAAAATACAAATGGTATTTGATGTAAATCAGAGTAAGATTCTGCTGTGGTTTCCCCCACCCCACCCTACCCCTCCTTTTTTTTTTTTTTTTTTTGTGTGTGTGATCTAAGCATTAGTATAGTGAAGGAGAAGGCAATGATTCTTACTGAATTTACTTTCTTTCAGGCGGATGCCTTTGGCATGTGTGCAACTGGAAAAGACTGGTCAGTGTGGCAATATGTGAATGACTAAGTCTGAACTGAGGGTTGATCTTTCATTTATTTAGGTGAAGATGGGAATGTGCCCTCTGCCTTCCCTCCCCACATCATCTTCACCTGCCATGCCCTCTCCCCTGTTGCCTCTTTGTGAGCAGTGATTCACAGGCTCACCAAGAACATAACAGCTGCAGAACATCCTGATTCCAGCAATGGTGATGATAACTGTGATGCTGCTCCACCACCAGCTGAGACACACTCCCATAGCTGGCCAGAGTAATCACTCAGTGACAGGGAGATGTTCTGGGTGAGAAATATGTCAGGAACTTTCTTGTACTATACAAAAAAAGGAGCCAAACCAGAAGAGCTAAACTGGCCTGACCTGTACCACATGAAAGAGGAAGTAAGAGCCTAGTCCACCACTGTACCCTACACAATATTTCCTCTTATTCTAACTCTTTCACCATGACAGAGTATAGTTTTGCCCCTTGTTTTCCTTGTAGGGTGCCTACACACAGCCTGAGTTTAATGTTTCTTGCAGTGAGGTGGATACAGCTTTTCTCTGGCAGTACCGAAGGAATTAGAACTACCTGTGCCACAATTGGTGCCCTGGGTCCTGCTCACAGGGAGACCCAATGCCAGCCTTTACTTGCAGCAGATGATGTCTTACAATCAAGGTGTAGGTGATTGCATCATTAGAATTTTTTTCCAAGTCAAAAATGGATCTCCAAGAATGTAAAATTTTTCATCCCTGATCACACTGTGATGGACATGTGATAGTTCTCTGCTCCCCCAGCAATTCATCCTTTCTGATAGACAAAGGTTCACCAACTTATTTGTTTGCCATTTGTTCTCTCTTTTAAAAATACCTTAAATTTCCATCACTGGGAAATCATCTGACTGCCTTAGGATGGCATGATGGTTTTGAGGCTGATTTGTTGAGGGTTTGAGGCCAGACAACTTTATTAATGACAGTGGGTTCCTTTTCAAAGAAATCCTCTTTTTCAGAGAACATCTTTCCTAAAGAGTTTCACAGCTGATTATGGACACAAGTAACTCATCAGAAAAAGTTAGTGATACTCAGTGCTTGGCAAGCCCTGAGTTATTATCCAGTTAGTGCTGCAGCACTATGCATTTCCAGCTGTGTTGCAGTGGCACACAGACCTCAGCAGCTGTTGCGGAGCTCATTAAATAGCTGTTGAGCATCATCCCTGATTTGTCATAAACTTAAAGGTTCCTCTGGGAAAAGAGTGTTATCGCCTGCCACGGCCCAGCTCTACAAAAGCAGTGCTCCAGCACTGTCGTTATCCTAGGGATGCTTCTTGTTTGAATTCCTTCCCTCTCCCTTTCGCCTTTGTTGTTTTTCCTGTTTTGGAGGGAGTTGTGCTTAGATTATTCATAGCCTTATGCATCTAACTGGCTTGTCTGGCAGTGCAGTTCAGTGTTTGCTTTAGGGCTATCTGCCTGTGTTTATGGCTTACCAGCTGAGTTTACATTAAAAAAAAAATATTTAGATGCCCAGCAATAGCAAGAGGGACAGAACAGGAGTCTTTTGTGAAGTGCTCAGGTATGTTGTCCCTATAGAGAAGAATGGAGTTTCAGTTGCAAGCTGTGGGATGGACAAAAGCTATGTTTTATTCAGGATTTGAATGTTTTCACTTATTCAAGTAGGAAAAAAACCCAGAAAACTTCAAAACTGGAAAGAAAATTGAGAGGAAAAAAGCTTTGTTTGGGCTTCATTGAAATGCTTTGTTTTAAGAAATGTTTATCTTCAGATGCCTAATGCAGAACATGGTGAAACAAAAGCTTGTTTCAGAATGCTTTTTGCTTCTGAAAGGTTTCTATGTCTGATTTTCCTATTTTCAGAACTTTTCCAGTTTTCTTCATTTTTTTCCCACTTTGAGATATAATTTCAGCAAAACTGATATGATTGTCCAAATTGTTCTGGCTCACGAAAGAAGGCTCCCAAAGATTTTTCTGACCGCTTTGGTCCTGGTGCTTCTGAAAACCCTCATTTAGTATTCGTATATTTCCTAGAGACCTGAGAAATTTAGGCCATGGTCTATGGAGTGTTTTGCACGTGCAAGAGACCACAGTTCTTTGTTCCTGGTGGCAACATCACTTAAACTCTCTGTGCTTCACACTTCATATTATGTGAACAACAATAAAGTTGGTTTTCTTTCTGGGCTCTGTGCTTGTCCAGGCAGGGCTCAAGTTATTATAGTCCCTAATTTCAGAGTCCAGCTTTTTAACTAAGCCAACACCCCTTCAGGCTTTTACTTTTGAAACATCTTTTTTCAACTCTGCTGAGTGGCCCTTATGTTGGTATGGAAGCATTATCAAAAGAGACATGGAACTCACTCCTGGCCAAATCTCTGCTTAGCTGTCTCTGAGAAACACCCTGACAACAGTGTTTTTCCTTCCCTAAGTTGCAGAGTAATCCCAAGAGATTTGCAGGGATCAGTTCCAGAGAAACCCAAGTACTAGTGACAGGTGTAAGTATTTGTGTGTTTTTACAGAGGATTGCTCCTTTTGTGGTTGTACTTCTTGCAAAACTTGCCAAGTCACCATGATTGGGCTGTGAATGTTTCGGTGACTATAAATATCCTAGATGGATAGAGACAGTGCAAAAAGCAAACAGAGCACTTAAGTGGTAAAGACTTTTCTGTTGGGCCCTGCTGGGTCGGTGCAAGTTGTCATTGTGCCTGTCACAAGCAGCCTGCAAAAAATATTTTCAGCTACTTGAGCTGAAATAGATGAAGGTGGAGGCTTTTTGGTGACTTGAAATGGGAAGCTGCTTTTGGGACTGAAAAGTTCCTTGTCCTGCCAGTCCGCAAAAGACTTTCTTGGCCTGAAGGCTCATGTAACAGCTTATATATTGGTCCAGTAAAATATATACATGATCTACCTGATCTCAGTATCAGTCCATCACCTAGAATGTTGCTGCAGCTAATGATGGCTCATATTTGATTTGTATCCAGTGTATTTTAAGGTTATAAAACCATCCATCTGGGATAGATGTGTGTCTCAGTGCTGTCCTCTGCCTGTTATTAGATATGCTTGTATTAATGATGAGCTATTCTGTAGCATTAGTCAATTTAAATAGTGAAAACAAACGTTCTCCTATTTCTCTGCCCTGGGGCTAGGAGTGATTATTTCAGCCTCTTCAGAGTATATGAAATCTGCATCTGTTAAAGGTCTCTATGCTGCAGTGAGCCCAATGTATGAACCCACTTTTCAAATTCATCTGAGAAGTGCTAAAATTGGCACCTAGTTCCACTGGTTACTATACCAATAATGTATCCAATGGTGTAAATACCACATTGCTTTGGAATTGCAGTTTTTTAGACTTAGCCACTTGGGTCAATGTCCTTCTGTCTCATTATTGTTTACATCTTGATGTTTCAGTGTCACCAAGATACATTATTATGACCCTGGGATGCAAACATCCCATTGCCAAGGCTTTTTTTTTTTTTTTTTTTTTTAGTAACTTGGCAACGTTATCTGAAGCAAAGCAGACTCCTGAAATTTGGACATACTGCAATACACAGGGACAATGAAAAGTATTTGTGGTACACAGTATTTCTTGCACATTTGAAATCTCTGTTCTATCAATCAGAAAAGGAGTGGCTGAAGCAAAAAGTAATTTGTTTACTGATTAATGTTTCTGATAATATTTGCATTGGCAAAGATACACTTAGAAATGGTATGAGAGTTTTGCACAACAACCTTAACAATGTTTATAGTGCTGTTTGTAAGTGTGTTTAGGGAAATATAAAATTGTAGATCACTGACCCAATAATAATGTAATTTTCAGAAGTATTTATATGTCAACTGAATGAATGTTTAGAATCAGTGTGGCACGTGCAGTAAAAATTTGCATGAAAGCCATATCGATTGCAGGTGCAGAGGAAGCATTTCAATGCAGGATAGATGGGCTGCTGGATTTATCTGTATTCTAAGCCAAGAGCAGGCAGAATTTGCCCAAGGGACCCCTTGTAGTCCTACCATGAGATGATACAAGGCATTTTGAGGCACTGCATATGAGGTGTAATGTGAGGTGAGACTGTGAGCTGCAGCTGCTGGGTCTGTCTCACGTATCCCAACAAGGCAGTCTGTGATGGATGGAAGAGCTGCTCCCAAGACTACAAGCAGAGAAGTAGAAATAGATGTCACTCTTCATGCTGCTTTTGACATGACTGTCCTGATGAGTCCCCAGCACTCTGGCTACTCCATGCTAGTTTCAGCATTTGAGGGCAGCAGAGTTGGGATACCAACAGCAGCAGAAGCCTCGGCTCCTTCACAGCAGTGAGTGAAAGAGACCTTACATCCCTAGTGACTGAACAGTGGAGGAGACAGGGAGAAAATAATAAAGCTTGGGACACATTGCTATGAGTTACAGAAAAATAACAAGAATTTTGCACAACTGTTGCTCAGTGTGCTGATGTGCCATTTATAATTATATGCCTCAATGTATCCAGATAATTTTGAACATTTTGGTTCCTCAAGCCAATGTCAAGGTCTTTTAGCATCCTGCAATCCGGAGCTCATTAAGTGCATGATGCATGGAAAACTGTGTTTGCCTCTTAATAATGTAATACTGGGGAAAACAAGTTCTTAACCCCATTTTCTGTTGGACACCTTCTATATTCCAAATTCAATCAATTTTATATATGTGCACTCTTATATATGTGTTTGTACTTACATCTTACTGTGTCCAAGTGTGGATTGGAAAGTCATGCTCCGTGCAAAAATCTCCCCTAGTTGCCAATCCTTGGTTGGAGGCAGAAGAATAAAATACATAAAGTGCAGTGTTCTATCACCCATCATGGCCTAAGAGATGGAAGTGCCCCTTTACTGTGAATGTTACACAGGGGTATTTCTCCAGAGGGAGATATTGAAGGATGCAGTGCATTTAGGAGTTTGTTGTTGTCTGCTTCAAAGTGAGAAGAGAATCAATAATTTGTTAGACTGAGAGTTGACAGCCTGACTGAGTGCCAACTCTGGTGCCCTCTAGAATAAGCTGCCAAAGTGACTGAGGGAGCAAAGCAGGATGTAAATTCCACAAGTCATTTTCCTGAAGCTCTTATGTGGGAAACCTTTAGAAGCCTCTCAGTAAGGACAAAATCCTTCCAGGCTTAATTCTTGTTTGAGCAAAATTCCTTCTGAGGTCAGTAGACCTAATCCTGAAGTCTTACCACTTGTTTACCTCGATGAGATTTGAGGGTGTGGGGCATGGCGGGGAGGGAGGGTCTTGGGACAGAGTGTTCTGGAAATGCTTTCCTGGGGGGTTGGAGAAAGCCTAACAGGTTTAGGCTCTGCAGAAATGGGTGCATATGTGAAAGGAAGACTTGCTTCAGTAAAAATAAACTGCTTCCCATTCTCCCAGCAGTGGTAGGAAAAGCAGGTGAGGATACCTCCTCTCTATGGAGGTTTTTTTTGCTGCCTGGGGGTGGCCCAGCACCATTCTTCATAGAATCATAGAATGGTAAGGTTGGAAGGAGACCTCAAGGATCATCTAGTTCCAACCCCCTGCCATAGGCAGGGACACCTCCCACTAGCACAGGTTACTCAAGGCCTCATCCAACCTGGCCTTGAACACCTCCAGGGAGGGAGCAGCCACAACCTCCCTGTGCAACCTGTTCCAGTGTCTTGCCACCTTCACTGTAAAGAACTTCCTCCTAACATCTAGTCTAAATCTTCCCTCTGCCAGTTTAAAACCATTGCCCCTTGTCCTGTCATTGCAAGACCTTATAAATAGTCCCTCCCCAGCCTTCCTGTAGGCCCCCTTCAGATACTGGAAGGCTACTATAAGGTCTCCTCTCTTCTTCAGGGACAGTACAGCTCACACTTCCACCTATATGCTTCAGAGGTGGTTTTCTTTGGAGGTCTTTCCTCTTTCGTATCCTGGAGGAAAAAAAAATGTCTCCTGGGCTGGCAACTCCCTCTTTTTAATTGTAATGCAGTCCATCAAATTGATAGATAATGTGAAAATATAAAAACAGATGAGAGCTGGGACATTGGTTTCTGCTATCCTCAAGCAGGGAAACAAGGTCTGGGTTTGCCACGTGGCTCTGGGGAAGGAACCTTCCTGGAGACTTTGGAACAAATCCTGGCCCTGTTTGCCCCATGTGCTGTCATCATGAAACCCCATAAAAGGCCCCTTGTCCCTGCTTTGCAAGTTATGGCATACCACAGCCTCCACAGAGATTTCTCCTGTCTTTTTTCACCCCCTGTTTTTTTCCTGCAGGTTGAAACGTGTCCCCTTTATAATGAACTCAGCCTTTATTAGCCAGCTATCATGACTCTTTATTAACCTTCCAATGAGGGTACATCAGCTGAGTAAAACACTGGGGCATATGGGATCATACGAGTCACTGCTGGTGTCACACAGCTGTGTACAATGCAGGGAATGGAGATGCTGCTTTTTGCTTTTTGTTTGGCTTGAGGCTATTTAGTAAAGAGATGGAAATAATTCTTTTCTTTTCATCTGCTTTCTGGTGAGTGACTTATAAATGGCCTGCATAAAATTTGCTGTAGAAAATATGATCAGGAAAATATATAGGCTGCTGCATTACATTTATGAATCCCAAGTCATGATACTTGGGAGATTCCATGGCAAAGTTTCATTAAAGGTAAAGGAGGAGTACTAAAAGCCCTGCTGCTGATTCAGGGAAAGTAAAATTCTGTCAAGCCAAGTAACACCAGGCCATCTTGCACTTCATTCCCTGCTGTTTATCTAAAGTAAGTTTCTTACATTCAGTAAATTTCTAATTCCAGCAGCTCATATCTCCATGAGTTTAAGAGCCTTTGACTAATTAAGAATAGAAAGATTTTCACAATGCTGCCACAGACCCACTGAGAGAATAGTTTCTCCACTGGCATATGAGGCCAAAATTATACAAGGAGTAAGTTTCTGTGTGCATATACATATCTATTGAGATGCCTGGATTGAAATTATATCCATATCCATATTAGTTTTTATAAAAGCCTTAGGAACGAGCTCAGTCAGTAGGTACTGTAACACAGTCTTCTAGGTGGATGTCTGGTTGTGTTAGAAGCTATTTGCTAATGCATCATGGAAGAAATGTAAGAGGCTTGACACTGCAGGTGGAGAAGGCTATTTGTGTGAGTGTGTGTGCATGCATGCAGAAAGCAGCTGTGAGGGATGCCTCTGCTCAAACCGATCAGACAAGTTTTATTACTTCTGTCTATCAATGCTGTTTTGAAATATGGCAGGCTGATCCTATTAAGTTAGCTCAGAAATGTCTTTCCAGAATGTTTTTTGGGCCCCAGTTCTCACACTCATTTACTTCCTTGCTTCACTTCAAAATCTGCTCCCCTCAGCATCTGCTGCATTTGTTCACACAGATGCACTGAGACTGGGTCCTTACCCAGCAGTTTTCTGTAACAAAAGGTGGGGTTTGGTCAGGATCCAGAAAAAGACATGCAGGAAAAGATCACAACCAAGGAAATGACTGTGTCAAATTGCACTTGAACAATGAGAACATAGCATGCATATGAAAAGATACATCCCAGTTGAAAAAATACACAAATGACCTGATTGGTATTGGTCAGTGCCTAACTCTATAATAAATTGTGTGCACCAAATTCAAGGTTCAGATTCAGTAAAACATACAAGTTCTTAACTTCATCCCAGCATGATTCAGTGCCTCTCACATTGCTGTGAACCTGATTGCCAGCCTTCATGAGGCTTGGAGTAGCACTGAGGTGAGACCCCATGGATTTTTAATCCCATGCATAGATGTTTGCAGTGCCACAAGGTCTCAACCAGAGCCTTCAGCAAATGTATCCTGAGTATGAGTAATGCGAAATGAAAGCAGTCAAGGAGAGAAGGATTTGTCAATGGAAGTTAACAAAACACCTCTCATTTTACTGTGATGTGTCTGAGAGGAACAAAATAGCTCATAAATCCTGAATGCTAAATATCAGCTTTGTTAGAAGACGGAAATTACAAAAGTGTTGTGATCACACCTGTATTATCTTGCACCAAGGTCATGCTCTTAACTTTAGAAACCAGTCTCCAATGGAAGACCACAACATTAAAGGAGATACAAGACTATGGAGAGAGATAAAGAAGATACAAGGGAATGAATTTAGGCAGTCTCATCTAAAGAAATATTTAATGGCAGAATGGTAATCTTAAGGGTCATTTAATACCAGAAAAAGGAAATGACACAGAACACAAGCAGTAACACAAAGAACAATTCATTCAATTTAATAAAGGGCAACTTCAAACTGGAAATGAGGCTAA
This sequence comes from Ramphastos sulfuratus, assembly GCA_013399055.1. NCBI lineage: Eukaryota > Metazoa > Chordata > Aves > Piciformes > Ramphastidae > Ramphastos > Ramphastos sulfuratus. The sequence goes on along the minus strand of WBNM01036833.1, from coordinate 467,886 downwards.
ACTTTTAGATGGTTAAGGGCAGGCAGAAAGAGAAATCTTTTGCTTAATGAGGTAGTATGACAAACTAGGTAGAAATATTTAAATTTACAAATACAGCAAGTGTAGAATTGAATCTGTCCTCCCTGATATGGTAGGTTCTATCAGGGAGCCCAGCTGTGCTTTGTCAGCCTTGTCCATCATGACCATTAGTTGCATTAATAATCCATTGAATATTTGAATAAAGGCACTACAGTAACATGCTGAGAATTATTCTTTCATCTCTAACAGTGAAGAAAGAAATCAGATTTTTTTAATTTTTTTTGTGGCTTCACAATATGAAGCAAATAGTTAAGTGTGCTGTGGTTGGACAAACTGAGATTTATAGACCTCATGGAGGTTTAGAGTCTACAGCATTTGTATTTGATCAGAACCATGTTATAGAAAGGCTGCTGGGGGGCGTTTTCTCCATGTTATGGAGACAGATGGGCCTGATAGAGGTACCTGCTCAAAATCCTACTCTTGTATTCCACTTTCACTGTTTCCTTGAAGCAGAGCTGACCTAATGGCTGATAGTAATGCAACTGTTGATCTTAATTAACCACCTTCAAGTCTTTCTGCTCCAAATGGGCTCTTGGTCTCCTGCTTGCTATAGCACTTCTTAGGAGAGTGTCTGAAAATAGCCTTGTATCTGTGTTGCCAAGAAGGCTTTGTGAAAAAAAAAGACTGCTAAAGCATACTGCCAGAACCTATATCTGAGTGAAATGGGACCAAATATATTTTCACTATAAACTTGCTGGAATTAGTGGTAGAACTAATACTGATTTTTAAGTCAATGATTCTAATATGATAAAGACAAGTGATTCACAAAAAAAATTATCTCTTTGTGGCACAGATAGACAATTGACATTTCTTGCTTTATTTTAAATACTTTGATAGGCACAAAGTACCTAATTAATGAATTTTCATAGGGATCCCAATTCACAGCTACTGACCATCAACTGGTAAATTTTGCAGTGTCTGAAAAGGACATGAAATGATAGCATTTGGTGCATGGAAATGGCACATATTGTCCAACACAGCTGATGATTACTGTGTTTAAGTAACAGAATTCTCATAAGGACGTGAGCTTCTCAAAATCTAATGCAATTTTTCCAGGACCTTGATAATGATCAAGAATTGAATATAGAACTGTGATCTCATGTAATTTGGAAAGTTAATGAACTAATCAGAAGGGCAGAGCTTACCCAGATTTAACTATACTGAAAAAAAAAAAAAAAAAAAAAAAAAAAAAGTCTTAAGGCATTGGTCTCTGTCAGCAGCAATGCAAGTGGAGAAAACAGCAGATTTTATTCTGTAATTACCTGAGATGAGAATGAGTGGTGTCCCAAAGAGAAATAAAGCAGCATTGCTTTTTGTGAGGAAAATAGGTCAGTGTATATAATAGCATTAGTTGTTATATGCTACGATGGATGTGTATGTTGGAGAGCTGGTTGGAAAATTAATGTATTCCTGTAAAAACACTGCTTTTATAGAAATCTTTCTTTAAGCTTCAAGATTTTCTTTGGAAAAAATGAAAATTATGTTTCCAGCTACCAGAAAGTTTCAGATGAAAAACTTGTTTCTGTTGTTTTTTCCCCCACAGACACAGCAACACTTACAGGAGTAGCCATCTTTACTAGTATGAATGTTGTTTCCTCTACAGTAGAAATTAACTGATTTTTGCAATCTGTTCTGTTTTATCTCTTGGTTCTGCAGCATCTCTTCCTGGATGTATGGGCAGCCTTAACTGTTAGCTAGCCTTGTACCAGTCTTGAGTTTCTAAGTTTCGGTTTCGGTTTCTGAGGTTCTGTTCCAGTTTTAAGTTTGTAAGGTGCTCAAAAGGCTTGTCATCCCAGTTGCTCTCAGATCTCTGCTCTTTGCAGATGAACTGAAAATTAGTAATAAAGAGTTATGATCTGTGAAAGCAATGGCCACAGCTGCCTTGCAGTGAATGTTACAGAAAGAAGCTGTAAAGACTGAGGAAAGTAAATGCAAATTATTGAGAGTAAGTGCAAGACATTTTTCTGAAGTAACTCAGGCATTTTGGCTGGGGTCAGAGGACCACAATCAGAGTTTTAATTCACCCCTCATGTGAGTCATTGCGATTGTTGGAAAATAACCCATAAAATATAAACTCTCCTTCTCTGGAGACTTTCAAGGCCCATCTGGATGCATTCCTCTGTGACCTGAGCTAGATTATAGTCCCGCTCTGGCAGAAGGATTGGACTTGATGATCTCTTTGGGTCTCTTCCAGACCCTGACATCCTGTGATCCTGTGATCCTGTGACTAGAAGAGTTGTCCCAGGACCCCAGGAAAGGTAATGCTCCCTGGGTGTTTTGTGGGAATATTTTTTGGACCTATACAGCACATAACCAGTGTTCATCATCTAACATGTAGAACTTACTGAGCTCAGCTGTGTAAGTGGGGAAGTTGAGTTGTCAGCAGGAGGTCAAAGAAAATGATCTGTTGCTTCCTTCTTGCCCTCACTTCTCTGAATAAAGGTCCTAGATGTCCTTGATAATGTCCATAGGCATCTGTGTGTTTGCACTGAGTAAAGGAAGTGTGGAGCTGCAGAAAGCTGTGTGATTAGCATTTCAACATGCTTCTTGCAGACAATCCTCTGTCTTAAAATGTGAAAGCACGGATGTTTCATAATTTGTTGGGGTATTTTATGTAGCTTAGCAGGCTGCTGTCATGTCACTAGAGAGTAGAGTTGATTGGAAATGTGCTACTAGTTGCAGGTCCCTATTTAAGATATAAATATATACATCAACCTGAGTAGGCAGGAACTTTGTGGCTTGGGCTTTTGACTGAAAAGTGAAAGGCAACTGTTAGAGGATTTAGTTAAAACTTCATTGTTTTAGGCTTTGGCATAGAATTGTTCCTTAGGATGCAGATGTCAGGTGGCCTTTCCCTGGAAGGTCTTATTTTTATTGCCATGCACAGTGGGAGAAACTCTGTGGGTTGAGAAAACTCTTTCCTGTATTGTTTCCTGACTTATTTCCAGTATCTTCCCTCCTTTAAGTAGGTGTCAGTCACTCTTTTTTTTTTTATTAAACACTATAGACTAATTCCCATCTCTCCTCTAGGTCTATGGTTGAACAGAGTAGTTCATCACTAAGGGAAAACAAGTCATTCTTTATAACTATTTCTCTTCATTTTATCTCAGCTTGTCAGTGTCTGGCAGATTTTCCATCCTTTACACATTCCTCTTCAGCTCACTAACGGAGCCGTCATTAGCACTGCATATAGGGCAGACTCAGGGGGTTTAGTACTTGTCTGAAGCTTCATTCTCCATTTCTGACCCTTACTTTCTTTACAGGTGAGAAAAGTATGTTCTAATCTGAATCTGGTCTTCGTAGTGTGTGTTCTTTGCACTCGTAATTCTTCCTGGACTGGATTGACCTGAAATGGTGCTCTAACTATGCCTAATGTTTCTGTTTAGAAAACCATTTCTGATGTTGCCATGTGTATCTCGTTTTGTTAAGTTTATTTGTACTGTTTAAGTCAATCTGAGGAGATTTATAATTGCCTATTTTGTAATACAGCCACAAAGAATTAAGTAAAAGCTTTATAAGTAATCTCTTTTTTTCCTCTAGCCAAAGAAACACTGTCATGTTTCTGTGTATCAGCTTATTTAGGGTCACAGGTTGGCTTCTCTCTGCATTTGATAGACAGATATAAGTGCTGCATCGGAGCACACAGAGGAATTTGGCGCTTTGATTTTTAAATGCAGTGCCAAACATGTGGAGAGAACAGCATAGCCTGATTAAAATGGAGCCCATGCAGCAAGCAGAGGTATATTTTCAGCAAAAATTACTGCAAGAAGAGACGACAACTTAAGAAACCAATTGTGATTAAAATTCTGAGTTGATACTGGAGATGGATAACTCCTAGCTTTAGATGTTTGCTAGCTAGGCAGAAACTCAGAAAAATAAGTGTTCTCTGAAAATAGAGATATGGAGAAAAGATGGCTTATGTTGAAGCCCCTATGCTGGGACTCAGAAAATTGACTTCACTTCCTTTCCTGGCTGCCTCACAGGATGCCTCTGTAGTCTTGGGGACGATTATAAACTTTTTACCATATGTTTATGCTGCATCTAGTGATCTGGAGCCCTCATTTTAGTTTGGCTTCATGAAATTGTAGCCTACCAAATAATATTTACCCTTTAGTCTCTACCAGAAAGTAAACAAATGGTCTATGAAAAATTAAACTGAGTCACGTTTATGCTGAAGAGGGATTCTATGTCATGGTCAGTGGTGGATGAAAAGTAGGGCCTTCACAGATGATGACTATATCAGACTCGATACTTAGCCCAGGCATGGGATCATTTAATCTCTTTCAAAAAAATGTCGTGAGGAAGGAGAAGGCAGAAGTGGAGGTGATACTTACCATGAAGGCTCTGAGCTATCTTCCCAAGATTTTAGTCACATTGCTTAGGAAAGACGAAGGATGTGGCAGAAGTAGAGAGAACCTTTCTCAAAAAGGACTTGATAACATCATTATTGTATCAGCCAAATGCAGGCACGCTTCTATTTTAGCAAAGCAAAAAAATTACTGGTTTTTTTTTCTCCAGATAAATCATCCACGAACAAGCTTATGAGAAAAATAGAAGGAAGAAGGCCAAAGAGGCATGCCAGAGAAGGAAGTTTGCAGAGTCCAAGGGGTTCAGAGAAGACTGCAGTGGGACTGCCTCTGAGAGGGAGTGTTTACATCACTAATTCTTAACGGGTTTACCTTCTGGGACTCCAAACCTGGACTGCTGCCGGGACATTTGTCTTGGACTTGGCCTCTGGACGGGTGAGTTAGTGATAGAGACACACATCTCTGTTGTTCTGAAACATGATGCTTTCAGATTGCTTGGAATGAGAGGTTTTGGTCTCTGATCATTGTGTTTTTCCTGCTCCAGTGATGAGAGTATGTGTCAAGTAATTAAAGCACAAGTCTGGTTGCTGGAAGACTTGGCCTCTGTTTCTAAGGCTGCCACAGCCTGTTTGTGATTTTGGACAAGGCAAAGATTGACAGACATTAGATGTAGGATTTTCCAAATGGCTCAGGGCTCTCTGCTGTCATTGGACTCAATGGGACTTTCTCCTTGACTTTGATGGGAACAAGGACCTTATGTTTTGGACTGTGTGTGGAGTAGGTAGGTTTCTGTAATAATTTGGGTAGAAAAAATGTGTGCCTGCTGCAGTGCAGGGAACTGATGCAACTTTTGCAGATGCTGTTTAGCGTGCAGAGGAAGCACAACTGAAAAGGCAGGTCACAATCAGGCTCTAGTTTTATCAGTTCAAATGCAAAACAGTGTTGGTGTGTGTACTGGGCTTGCATGGCAAGGTTTTGGTACTGGGGTGGGGTGTTTGGGGTGTGTGTAGGCCTGTAGGGGTTGCTTCTGTGAGAAGCTGCCAGAAGCCTCTCCCATGCCCAACAGAACCAATGCCAGCCAGCTCCGAGACGGACCCACCACTGGCCAGTGCTGAACCCATCAGCAACAGTGGTAGTGTTGCTCTGGGACAACATATTTAAGGCAAAAAAAACTGCTGTGCAACAGCAACCCCAAGAGAGGAGAATATGTGAGAGGAACAACTCTGCAGACACCAAGGCCATTGAAGGAAGAGAGAAAGAAGCTACTCCAGGCACCAGAGCAGAGATTCTTCTGCAGCCTCTGCTGAAGACCATGGTGAGGCAGGCTGTTCCCCTGCAGCCCATGGATGTGAATGGTGGAGCGCATATCCATACACAGCCCACAAAGGACCTTATGTCACACCAGGTAGATATGCCTAAAGGAGGCTGTGACCTTGTGGGAAGCCCACACTGGAACAGGTTCTTGACAGGACCTGTGGACCCGTGGACCTGTGGAGAGAAGAGCTGACTCTGAGGCAAGTTTGTTGGCAGGACTTGAGACCCTCTAGGGGACCCACACTGAAACACTCTGTTCCTGAATGACCGTACCCTGTAGAAAGGACTCATGCAGGTGCAATTCGTGAAGAACTATAGCCTCTGGAAAGGACTGACATTGGAGAAGTTTGTAGAGGACTTCTATGGAAGGGACTCTTGCTCCATTGAGCAGGGGAACGGTGGTGAGGAGTCTTTCACCTGAAGAGGAAGGAATGGCAGAGACAGCATGTGATGAACTGACCTCAACCCCCATTCCCAGTTCTCCTGTGCTGTAGGGAGGGAGGAGGTGGGGAAAATCAAGAGTAAAGTTAAGCACAGGAAGAAGAGATGGGTGGAGCAGAAGGTATTTTAAGATTCAGTTGTATTTCTCATGGTCCTGCTCTGATTTGATTGGTGATAAATTAAATTAATTTTCTCCAGGTTGAGTCTGTTTTGTCCATGCCAGTAACTGCAGAGTGATCTTTTCCAGTCCTCATCTCAACTCTTGAGCCTTTTGTTATGTTTTCTCTCCCTTGTCCAGCTGAAGAGGGAAGTGAGAGAGCAGCTTTTGTGGGCACCTAACATCCTCAATGTGTTTAGACAGGATTCCTTGTTACACAGATATCTAGTACTTCACAATCCCTCTGTATAGGTAGATGTGATGCAGTGTGGGTAGGAGAACAGTGACTGGAAATTGATTAGTTTAGTCCAAGAATATGTCCCATACTAAGTAAACAGCACTGCAAGGGGTTAGCTTTGTAATGCTGCTTTTTGACTGCATCATTACAAGATGATTCTATTTACAGTTTGTGCCCAGTCTGTGCTGTCTGAAACTAGGAAATTTTTCTGCTTTAGGAAAGTTAGAGAACAAAAAGGCATTTTAAAATTCCTCATAGAAAAGTATTTATTTATTTTGACAGAAATGTTTTTCTTTGATTTTGTAGAATGATGGCCCTAACATAGAGTTTTCCAGAATAACTAATCTGGTCCCATCCCATTGATTCATTTCCCTTTGGACTATCTGGAAAAGGGATGTGGGTCCACACAAAGCTGTCCCAGGGGAAGCAGCAATATTGGTCCTATAGGCAGCTCCCAGTCTGGGAGTCCTTAAAAAAAGAAGGCATGAAGAAGGCTGCAGGAATCCATCAGGTGTTGTCCTCTGCAGAGAGGAGTCTGCAGAAATGCATTCAGTAAGCCCCAGAAAGTCCAGGTGCACTGTTCATTTGTGGGTTGGGATACTGAGCACAGATTGGGTCATCTGACAGAGAGGAGAGGACAGCACCATATGGCCTAATCCTGCAGTTGGAAAAAAATACACAACCAGAGTGACCAAAGTGCTGTCCTCCTTAGAGAGAGAGGAGTAGCTGTGTGCTCTTTATGCTTTGGAGACTTGCTCAGGCAAGTCCCTCCTGTACTGTGGGCAGTCTAGAAGCAAAGGAATGTTACCTTGCTGAGAGCTATTCGACTGCTATGGTGGATTGTAGAAGCCCTATAAGTCTGTTCCTAAATTTGATTTGACTTCTAGTATTTTGGTTTGTGTCATGGCTGCTACAAGCTTGGCATTGCTGGCCTGGAGCTGTCAGCACTGTGAAAGTACAAACTGTGGTAGCTGTTTCTCTGGTAACCTGCAGCATGAGCTGTCAGGAAGCCATACAGGTGCTGATAGAGACCAACAAGACAAGCTTGGTCCCCTCACACCTCTTTATTGATACACCTGGCAAGACTAAAAGACTGTATGTGTCAGCGTTGACAAATCAAACTTCTCTGTCAGAAGGGAACCATGTTGGAAATTTCCTGGGTGGATCTACTTAGTGCGTCCTGGGTCTAGTTTAGAAACAATGTAAAGAGCAGACTGATCTTCATTGCCCAGAATGGTGCACAGCATCTCTGCTCTTTGGAGGAGGAATAGGCATTTTCTTTGACTAAAATTGTTTGCAGCTATTGCCTGTTTCCCTTGAACTCTTTCCATAGTCATGACTGTATGCTAAGAAGATCCTCTGTCCTTTAACAGTTTTCTTGAAATAGCCAAAGACAAAAATATAAGTAATAAACTAAAGCTTCCTTTGAGTCTTTGCTTCATCCAATTACTGAAATGAATCAGTGTTAAGGAAAAGCATGTGGCTTGGTGTGACCACCCAGGGCGCTCTGTCTGGCTCCGTGACTTCATCTGGGTGTCACGTCATGCATATGGTGTGGGATTATTCTCTGTCCTCAGGTGCTTGTCACACACTGTGTAATCAGACTGAATCCAGGATGAATGTTGATGACCACAGAAAACTGCTTCTAAGCAGCTGTAGGTTTAATGTAGGCCTTTCAGGATCCAACTTTCATCTGTAGTGTAAATCCACTGAAGGAAAGAGTTTATTTAGAGGTACACCTTTTGAAAGTAGAATCTAAACCTAAATGTTGTCTTCAGGTAGTATCCTGAGCCCTGCTTCTGTGACCTTCCATATATCTATACATGCTTAAATTAACCCATGACTGTATGTGGAATAGACAGGAATTAAAACAGTGCCTAACTCTGTGATGTCTTTGGTAGAAACATCATTAGCAATGGGCAACTACTGTTTGAGAGGCACTGTCCCATAGGCTGAGGTCCCTCCCTTCCCCTAGCTGTGTCACTGGCTTGCCTTAAAATCCTTTGCAAATCACCCACCTTCTCTTTAGGCTCAGTTTTGCTTTTGTAAAGCAGGAACAATGATTCCTTTCAGCTGTGCCTCCACAGCAGTGATTGAGCAGGGCTAACAGGCACTAATGCAGTCTTCAGGGAGCAGTAATGCTGAAGCTACTGTAGTCAGTGTTTTGTACTAGAAGAACAGATCCTTAAAATATTTAATCAAGAGTCTCTGGGTATATATTCCCCCACTTCTGTATTAAATACTCTTAGTGAGATAGGGCTTTATTATGTATTTCCCTCTTTTGTTTATCTCATGTTTTCATCACCAGAAGCTTTACTTTAGACCATGATAAGGCTTTTTAACCATACCTTTGCTGTCTGCAGTTGTTAGGAAATCTACTGCATAGTTTCCTTTGTTGTTGTTATTTTTTAAGAGTAATCCCATTCTCACATTCTGAACTATCTCAACTTTTTTTTTTCTTTTTTTTTTTTTTTAAAGGAAGCAATAATGAATTTCCATATGGGCTATACCTTGTAAAAAGATTATCTCCATTATTCTTTTTATAAAGTTTTCAGAAGGGAAGGCACTGTCCCAATGCACAGAAGCAATTTTTCTTTTCAATGGATCCTGTGACTCAAATCTAAACCTCTGCTCTCAGAGGAACACTTTTCAAATGTTTACTTACTGCTTGATTCCTGATAGGCAGTCTGGAAAAAAAAACAGATGAGGTGTTGCTCCTGAAAGTTATACTGCTTTATATTGTTTGAAAGGCAGAGATTGAACTGATTTGTCTAGCAGCTTGCCTTTTCTAAACTTCCTTTTTAGCTCAGACTTTTATCAACAGTATGGTAAAAGTCTTTTATATACATACATAAAAAAATCATACAGCATTCATATAAAGCTTTTTATCTTGATGGCTCCAAAGTAGTTGACAAATCTGTCAAGTAATTTATCAAGTACTTTCCTCAAAAGTTATTTCATGGTCCGGCACAAGAACTGAGGTATTTCTATGCTGGATAAAATAATTGTTTCTAATAGTAAAGTATATAAAGTAATAGCTTTTAAACTTAACCATTAGACTCGTAATATATACATTACAAAATGTTAATATAAGAGTTTTTGAACTTTTTCCTGGCTGTCTAAGGGGTGTAAGTAAACACGAAGCTGTCCTCTTGTTCTAGTGAGGCCAGGGAGGAACTGATGCATGAGGCATGCTGAGCAGGAGAGGATCAGTGCTGTGTGTGCACTGTGGGGTTACTGGGGGGGCGGAAAATATACAATGCTGAAAACAAAACCAAAGTCTTAGGAAGAGTCCTTCCTGACAGTCACTTGGTGACGGATTCCTCTTCTGCAACACAGCTGGAAGAGATTATTGTGTGTATGAGTGAAATCTGCATGAGCTGATGGAGATGCCTGCTCCTCTTTGATACCACTTCACCCATCCCAGGCTAGGAGTGGAGCCTCTGTGCCAAGAGTGGATTGTCCTCCTGGGCCTGGTGATGCTCTTCACAGCAGTTTGCCCATTACCTCATTGCTGACACCATGACCTTTTGTGGCCAGTGTTTCCACATGAGCGTTTGCCTCTTCTGGAAAGGCTCTGCATTCACAAATCCCACAGAGATAGACACTCTGCATCTGTAAGGCTTCATCAGAGGATCCTTTTGGCTCCTGAACCTTCCCCTTGTGCAAACCATTGGCTACCTTGTGACCAAACACTTTGCAAGGTGACCGAAGGTTTTGTGATGGGATCCGTAGCACAAGTATGTTAATGGAGTCAAGTGCTATTTATTGGCTCCAGTGTATTTCACTGCACCCTTGGCGTGTTTGTGCTTCCTGTATGAAACTTGGCTGAAGGAATCAGAACTGCAAGACATCATCCCAAATTCCAGCTGAGATGCGTAACTTGGCTACATGACACTCTCCCCTCTTTGCTCTCTTTAGTTCCCATGTTAAATAGTTTCTAAGGACTCAAAGGGGAAGGGGGAGATAATCTCCGGGCCCATGATTCTGATAAGTAGAAAAATTACATAAATAAATTAGTCATGATTAATAGTAAGAAATTGTCACTTGTTTCACTTGCCTGGAAGTTGCAGCATGCTGAAATGACAGCCCTCATCTTGTTGGGAGGTTGGGATACAGGGAGTGAATACTGAGGGTAGGGATTTATTTTACACATATTTTCAAATTGGAGGGAAAAAAAGTATGATTTATTTTCTTTTGCTGCAGCCTGCTCCAAATTTTCAGTTTATATTAATTGCTGTGGGAACAGCAGTTTTTATCGCCATATACTTCAGCTATTAACACTGTGTCTGGTTTGACAGTGCATCTCAATTTTTTTTTTTTTAATACCCTTGCAATCATAAAATATGTATCAGCCTTCTTTTTTAATCTCCTTTGGCACGTCCAGCTAGTTAATTTGCATCTTTTTTTCCTCCTTTAGAACTTGATTTTCCTGACATCATATACTTAACCAAAAGAAACAAACCAACTCTCTATTAAGAAACTTCCTTTTATTTGATTTTATTTTTAATTAAAACCACTTTTGGATTTATATTTAATGGAATGATTTCTTCAGGAGCCCCTAACAGCTTTCTACCCCAAATGTTTGCTTCATTGATATTTTAATTGCTGTAATAATCAACACTCTGAATAAGAGGTCTTTCCCCTAGCTCAGTAAATCCATACTGGCTGAGTAAAGCATGTCTGTGATTTATGTGCAGATAAACAGCTTTGGATTCTATCCAATCACTTCATCAGTTTTAATTCGGCTGCCTAATCAGTAGCAAACAGGAGGCTTGGTTTTTGTTGGTTTTTGCTTTGGTTTGTTTTTAACGGGCTGAGGTTGTTAATATAGGGCTTGGCATGTTCCCCAGAATGGCACAGATAGCTCCCCATTTCTCATCATGGTTGTGTCAAAGTCAGCTCTAACTTTCTGAAAGAGTTTATAAGAAAGGGATGAGATGCCAAGACTTGTCTTTGGGGTTTCATTGGTATCTAAGGAACCTTGCAGATATGCATTTGTCACCTCTTACCTCATGTTTTATAAAGGACATTTCTCAGATGCCTGAGAAAAGTGGAAGGACTCATATAGAAGATTTTGTTTCTTGTCTGCGTTTAGGGGCCTTCAGAATTATTTTCACAGCAATCATATTACTGCTGTTGTTTAATAAACCTGTGTCAGTGGGGTGTGCAGGGTTAGGAACACTGCAGCTCACTCTTACCTTTGCTGCTGCTGTCTGTGGGTTCCTGTTATGTGTCAACCGTGTGCACAGTTCTATAATGACCGTGGTGGTTCAGATGACCCCATATGGAGGCTTTTCTGGCTTCAGCCTGACCACAGTTTCTGACCTCGTTTTTTCTACCATAACCCAAGCAAGTGCCTGTTAAGGTTAAAGCATTGGACCATTTACATTTTTATCTGTTAGTGCCATGTGTCCAGAGGTGAAGTGTTTTCTGATTTATAAGCAGCCTCTGAAGGATTACAGAGACCAACCCCATTTTAGTCATCAGATATAGGGCAAGCAATACCATCTGTAATAATAAAGCTTACCTAAAGAGCTTAGCATGATGTGAGTAGTAAACCATGGCTTTGTGTCTCCGAACCTCGTCAGCTATCCTGGCTGCTGTTCATTTCAGTGTGTAACTCTGCCTGGCCACTTCCCCTGCACTGGGAGACTGTAGATGTTAGCAACACTTCTGTGTCTGTTTTCCTCCTGTTTCATAGCTGCTTATGCTACGTAAGCAAGCAGCAGGCTTGGGAAAGCTGAACTAGTCTGGGTGGCCATTGCTGGACTCTTTAGGATACAGGTTAATTGGGAAGAAGACATGAGCTTTGCTGCCACATCTATTTGGGGATTTACATCACGACCCAACATAGCACCTATTTTTCCACATTGGGTTAAAATCTCCCAGCTCCGTATTTCAGTATTGCCAAGAAGAATCCTAAACAGAGACACTAAATTAAAAGGTTTTGGCCCAGCCTTAATTCCTTGCACACACCCATAGCTCTACTGGCTTTAAATAGATCTTTGAATCATGATGAAATTCAGAGAATTAGGCTGGGCTAGAGGAAAGGGCAATAGGGTTGGTGGCAGTTGGGGATCAGTTCGCAGTGCAGATGTGCGTGTCTTGAGGGACCTTGGGCGAGGTGTTTAATATATCCACCGTACTGGGTTTTTTATAGCTTGCAAAAGGGCACTAATACCTCTTGCCCTAGACTGGGGATGAAGTAAGGATAAAACCCATGAATAGAGAACATTTAGATGCTGTAGTGGTTGTGGTACGGCTCCATCTCTGCTACACAATTACTGGGTGTCCCAGCTTGGGGCCATGAGCAACCCAGGACTGGTGGACGGAAATGACTCTTACTCCTGAAGAGTAAGAATGAAGACACTGCACACTGATTGGAAGCTTACAGAGAGATTCTATTTACAGGAGCATGTATATATAAAAGGCAATCAGGCAGAATAAGTACATCCACAAGCTGAGCTAAGTCTATCAGACTAAATCCATCTAGAATTCTCCACTCCCTCCACCCTCAGTAGGCCTGAGGGTAGGCCGAAACTGCCCTCCCCAGCTTAGGCTTACAAGGCCTCATCAGGCTGCTCCAATGGCTAGCAGCTGCTAGCAGCTAGCAGCCATCTCCCCAACACAGACCGTGAGATAAGCAGGCACAAGAAGTGAAGGGAGAAAAGGCAGGGAGGAGAAGGGAGGGATATCAGCCTTATAAGATATGATACTGGAAAATGGAATAAAATAACAGTATTACAATATGCTGGGACTCCCAAGTCCACCCCCTGGGATGGGCCTCGGTCCCTATAATTTTCTTAAGGGGACCTGGGACCCCCTCAAACTACCACATTGGGCTTTGTGTCTGTAGCACTTGAAGACTTTTAAAAAATGGTTATGATTTTTATACTTTTCTTGTGTGTGGTCGGAGGAAGTCAATGTGGACAGTGCTTGACCATTATATTGTGCTACTTATGGTATCCAGCTTCTTTTTAATCGATGGCAGTGCTATGGAGGGAATACCAGGCTTGGGATCTTCCTGGCTTTAACTGAGAACAGCCTACAGGACTGATACTTCTAACTTCAGCAGGAGGTCTGAACATCCTGTCCCTGTTAAAATTAATGTGAAACGAAATTCCAGAGTCCTGAAATACGAAGACTATCCCATCTGTATATCTGCTGCTTTAATGGAGAGATAGGAAAGGTTTCTTACTGTAACCTGAGAGGGATTTCAAACATATGAGAAGTAAATGCAGGAGAAGGCTCAGTTTCTTGCAGATCAAAGGGTGAGTTTAGAGATTCTTTTATTCTCTGGCCAGAAGGGAACTATTATGTTTAGAGAGTTAGGCAGTTTGCAGACTAAAGACCCTTCTGGTGATTAAACCTGAGAGTTTATGCTGACCAGTGGCTTACTTTTTAGAAAACACTACAAGTCCTGGAGGTTTAAGCGGATCTAGATTCATCATTATTTTCATACAACCTGGTATGCTGGACTCTGAACTGCCTCCTGGAATATCATCAAAAATGCATTCAAACTGTTACAATTTTAAACTGATACTGAAGCTGGTCTGTCAGCTGGTCTGTCACCTTGAGTTTCCCACCTTCAGGATTCAGAAGAGTTGCAGAAATATTCACATCTTCATCTCTTTCCTTGTGATTTCCTTCACAAGGGAAGACTGGTTGGAGAAGGAAGGAAATGTGAGAGTGTATATGTGTGTTAGTCTCAAATTGCTGGAAGAAGGGACTCAGAGCATTTTCAAAGTTACGGAAATGCAATGAATGAGGCCTCTTGTAGAAAAAAATTACTTCGGTCCTCTCAGTAAACTGTGTGGTTGGTTCCATTGTTGCTTCAGTTTCCTTTTACAGATTTTGCCTTTCCTTTCCCTTCTACTTCCCCTTCCTCCTCTTCTTCCTCTTCTTCCTCCTTCTCCTCCTCTCCCTCTTCCTTTTTCCTGATCCACATTATTTTGAAGCTTTTGTTCATGGAAGAATGCCCAGTAGAAGTCTGCCTGTGGCTAAGGTCTGATGATCTGTCCCTGAACGTGGCAAGTTAAGTCATGGGAGCTTTTCTACATGATCAAGAATTTTGCTTGACCAGATATTAGCTTCCCTGGAAAAAGACCTTTAACTTTTTACTGTCTGTGTTCCTTGTCTATGGTGCAGAGTTAACGGCATGTGCTCATTCTCAGGAGCGTGGTGAGGAAAAACCCATCTGGTTTGTGAATGCTCAGACATGGCTCTAATGAAAGCCATGTAAATAACTAGATAAATTATTTCAGTGAGATCATCTGTCAAGCATAATAGGTAGCAGGGTCAGAATCTCTTTGCAGTGAATCATTTCTTACTGGCTGAGTGAGATTTGTGCTCACAAGCCATTGTGCAGAAGCATCTTCTGATTTTTGCTGTTTCTATTTCTTCCCTGCCTACGCTTTTAGCTCCTTGATCCCATGCTGGTAAGCTCCAGGGAGCAAAGAGTACCACAACCAATATGTGTACTGTGCT
The DNA here is from genome assembly GCA_013399055.1 of Ramphastos sulfuratus. Lineage (NCBI taxonomy): Eukaryota > Metazoa > Chordata > Aves > Piciformes > Ramphastidae > Ramphastos > Ramphastos sulfuratus. Next base: position 452,861 of record WBNM01036833.1, on the reverse strand, counting down.
TAGCACAAAGAGTTCAGGCAGTGGGTGCCCTTGGGGGATGGTGCTGTAGTATCAAAACAAAAGTTAAATTATTAGAAAATAATCTAGAATTCGCTATAATTTGTTACAATTTTTGCTTCTTTCATCAAACTGTGGTGGAATTGGGGATTTTGGCTAAGCCAGAAGGATGAAAATAATGAAAATAACCTTTGAGGTGTGAGTTTCATGAGCAGGTTTGTTCATTCTGTCTTTTGCTTTGGGATCATTACTCTTGGTGTTTCCAAGAGTGGGGAGTATGGGCTGACAGCTAGTATGCTAGCTGCCTGCCCTGCTGGGCTTGTTGTGAGACCTGGGCCAAACTGTGTAGGCTGCGTTCACACATCTTCATCTAGCTACAGCTCCTGGATCAACTCGCACAATTTAAATAGGTCTTTGCTCACCCATATTTGATGGCATTTCTGAGTAGTTTGCTGACAGAATGGAAGATTCAGTGAACTTTGGCAAGGGTGAGAGATGAAGCAGGGTGAGGGGTGGTGGGGATAGGAATGTCCCAAAGCAGAGCACTGCAATGAGGACTAAGATGGGTGTTCACAGCTGATATTTCTCTCTGGTACAAATCTCTCACTTGGAAATCGGGACAAGAGTGATTCCTCGTCTCTTCCACGAGTGTGAAGCATTCAGGATTGTGAAAAGTTCAGGAAGGGCTGCACAATCCCTAAGTTAAATTGAATGTGTTAAAATATTTATTGTTTCTACAAACACTTGCTGCTAGCAAATCTGTAGGTTAGGGTTTTTGCAGAAAGAATGTATGAAGAAAATGACTGCAGCTGAAGCAAGTTTTAAAGCAACCATTAGAGGAGCATTAAGGAAATTTTTACACTGCTTTGTGGTTAAATGTGTTATTTTCATTTTGTTTCCAAAATAATGTGAATATTTGACATTAAATTCTCTTTACCAATGGGTAAAAGATGTAGTTAGAAATATCCACTGAAACCTCATTTTTCTGATGTTTCCACAGGTTACTAAGGATTTTCCCTGAAGCATGACTTTGACTATGACACTTCAGTAATGCCAAGGCTGTAAGTAAATAATACAATGTTTGCAACTCTCCTTTAACAGCCATGCTTACATTCTTTCCAGATCTTTACTAGAAATAATCTTTGTTAATACTCGGCCTTGCAACTAGCTTGTAAGAAAGTGGCTGGAAGATGACAATGTTCTAAAATGGACCTTGCCATTTTAGAGACTTTGCTTTATCAGCTTCTTGTTTCATTTAAGAACTCAAATAATGGTTGCTTAATCTTCAGGAGGAAAGCCCAAGACATCTCTCAGTATTGCAGGAAATGCCACAAGCAGACAAAAGTAAAACTACCTCATTAGTGTAGATGAGAAGTGAATAAAACGCAATGATACATTACCAAAAGCTGGCATGCAGTTGGTTCCCAGGCAGAGAACAAAGGCCAAGAACCTTATTTTGCTTGTGTTACCACTAATTAAAAAAGCCTACTAGAAGCTGAATAAATGAACCCAAGGGGCTGCTGACTTGGTCATGCGTTTTCTGGCCTTTGGTAACTTGGTGTCAGTTTGGTATCTGAAGATTCTTGTCACAGAGGCAAGCTCTTGTGCAATTCCTGGTTACAAATGCTTGGAAAAGATACAATTTCCTTTGCGTCCTCAACTTTCCCCATCTATTTCTAAGGTGAATTAGTGAACTCTTAATTTTGGTAGCTGTTCTGCATTGTTTTTCCTAATCAGTTCTCTCAGATCTGCTCAATCTCTGTTTAATTCAGTCAGCTACTCCAAATCAAACCTTTTGTAATAGAGTGCTAATTGTTCCTTTTATTTCAATTTTAGCTGATGGCTTTTGTCACGTGCTATCATATAACTCAATCACGTAACCACTGGAATTTGTAATCTAATCAATAAAGAAGGCCATTTTTTTCTCAAAGAGATCAAAAGAGAAAGAGTTCAAGGAAAATATTTGGTTAAAGGAAGGTGAAGAACAGAAAAAGAATGACAGGAACTGTGGTTTGCATTTAATAGCTGCACACCTTGGTGACTATATCTACCTGGCAAGTAGCAAGCTAAAGAGATACCACAATTTTAGAATTAATGAATCTAATAATTGCACCTATGCACTCAGCTTGCAAAATCTAGGAGGAAAATCATGGTTGTTACCTAAGCTGCTATGACAACTACCTTATTATCAATGCCAGCGCATTGAATGGTGTTAGCAATCCTGGTTGTGAGCAGTAGTGTTCACACTACCAGTTTGATAGTGAGAAAGACACCAAGAAATGAAATTGTGCTATGAGAGATGCAGTGCTATATAATGCAGTGTTGTTTAATGTCTCCATCAATGATATAAGCAGTGGGGCTGAGTTCACCTTCAGCAAGTTTGCAGATGACAGCAGGATGAGTGGTGCAGTTGGTGTGTCAGGGGGAGGAGATGTCATCCAGAGGGGCCTGGATGAGATGGAGAAGTGGGCCCAGGTGAACCTCATGACACTTAGTAAGGCAAAGTGTAAGGTCCTGCACCTGGGTCAGAACAGTCCTCATTATTGATACAGGATGGGGGAGAATGTGATAGAGAGCAGCCCTGCAGAAAAGGGCTGCTGGTGGATGAAAAGCTGGACATGATCCAGCAGGCTGAGAGAGGTGATGCTGTCACTCTACTCTGCTCAGACCTCTCTTGGAATACTCTGTCCTGCTCTGGGGCCCTCAACACATAGGTCATGGATTTGATAGACCAGAATAGGGCCATGAATATGATCAGAATGCTGGAGCACCTGTCCTATGAAAACAGCCTCAGAGAGTTGGGTTGTTCGGCCTGGAGAAGAGAAGGCTCCAGGGAGACCTCATAGTGGCCTTCCAGTACCTAAAGGGGGCTAATAGGAAAGCTGGGGAGAGACTGTTTACTTTTAGTGAAGCTCGTAGTGAAAAGACAAGGGGCACTCGCTTTAAACTAGAGTGGGGCATATTTAGATTGGACAGAAAGAAGTTCTTTACTGTGAGGATGGTGGAATGCTGGAACAGGTTGCCCAGGGAGGTGGTGGATGCCTCATCTCTGGACATATTCAAGGTCAGGCTTGATGGGGCTCTGAGCAACCTGAGTTAGTGGGAGATGTCCCTATTTAATGGAATGGGGATCAAATTAGGTGACCTCTAGAGGTCCCTTCCAACCAGTGCATTCTATGATCCTCCTTTCTGTAAAGATGCCTTTGTTGTGTTGCAGTTGCTTTAGATAAGGATGGAGGAGGGAGTAGCTGTGGCATCAGGCTGCTCATGGTGTGCTTACTGGACAGCCGAAGGCTTTGCAGAGCAGGGATCTCCCTTGCTTCAGTAAAAGGTGGCTGTGACCCCCCTGCCTGCTCTGTCCCCTCCTATGGTTGCTCCACTGATGCTGCAGCCCCAGAGAAGGGGGTGGTACTGCACTGCCTTGGTAGGATGAGGGGATGGCTCTTCGTTATTAGCAATGAGAACTCTTTTGGTTTCATGCCCCTGCCCATTTGAGACATACAGTCTCTGGAAGAGCATCGCTACCGGTTCTGCTGCAGAAGTGAGTTTTGTCCCGAGGAGGAAGGCTGATTTTCCTCTCAGCTTCTGGAAGGCAACGCGACTCTTTCACAGTCCAAATCAGCTTTGAACAAGGCCTAGAAGGGAGTTTGAGTGGACAAACACTTGTGCCAGGTCACAGGTGGGGATCTTTCCCTGGCTCTTTGACTTTAAAGAGAGAATGCCCAGGCAGGTTTCAACTACGATGCATCTGAGGAGTCAGCTGTGGTTTTGCTGATTAAATTGCTGTTAAGTATTATGGTCTCAACCTGGTAAGATCTGCAGAACTCAAGATGAAAGGTGTCAAAATTACTCAGTTGGAAGATGCTTATATTTAAAATTACAGAAAATAATTTGGTCTTTAAAGGATATCAAAATACTGATTTGCTTATGTCTCTCCCAAAGCCTTACTGCTAGGGCCACAGACACATTTTCTGCTAATCGAATGTTGAGCTAGCCATTGAAATGTGGATCTTGGGGGATTTTTAGAACTCTTTTTTTTTTTTTTTTTTTTTT